>OZ030376.1:7054118-7248711 GCA_964023945.1 Ectemnius cavifrons | reverse complement strand
GAAATATTAGATAATTCGCAACCAACTTTAGTATTTGACCGTAAATAATTTGTTGCATTCGGTTCTTCAAGCACCTAACAAAGGAAATACTTATATACCGGAATTAAATTTCACTAGTTCACAATAAAATATCCTGCCTAGCTAGGTGGTTAATTATACAATTTCAAAATGACAACATCCCGATTTGAAATAAATAATTTTATATTACGAATATTTTCTACGTATATGGTATTTATTAAACATTTATCACACTTATCGTTAATTGCAATAGTCAGAAATATTTTTCATTGCAAGTATTTTATAAATTCATGTGGCACAAAACCGCAATGCTGTAAGAAATACATTTTATTACTGCTGAGCAAATCTGAAATTCATTTTCGCTTGAATGGTTAAAACGATATACAGTTGAAAGAGCATATGCTTGCCACAGGGGAGTTTCCGGGTCCCGATAACACGCCGCACGGCAGCTTCCAGGTCTAACCTGGATATCATATTATATGTAAAGGCAGTTTCCAGGACAGTCCTGGAATCCACCGTTACACATGATATGCGACTAGTACACAGAACGGCAGTTTCCAGGACACGGAAAATATATGCCTACAAATGTTATATGTACAAATGTCAACGACGATATGACGGGGAAATTCAAACTATGAGCGCCCACGTACTCGCTGAGACCTACAAAATAAGCTATAATACATAATATTCGGGTTAAGAATTAAAAAGTTATAACGATTGAAAACATTTTAGCTTTAGCTCACGGGACGCGGTTTTCTGCTATACGTCGTAAGCTGTATTTTCGTTGCTATTTGCACTGCAAAAAAATGTTATAGACAAATACGAAGCAGAATTTCGAAATCTTTAAAACGAGCTATTGTTTGTTACGATCGGGTTGGAAATAAAGAAGTTGAAAATTATGACGCGTTAACAATTAAATGCTTATTGGCCGTCAACGACGGTATGACGGGGAAATTCAAACTATGAGCGCCCAAGTACTCGCCGAGACCTTCAAAATAAGCTATCCGAATATTATGTATGATAGTTTATTTTAAAGGTCTCAGCGAATATTTGGGCGCTCATACTTTGAATGTTCCCGTCAGGTCGTAGTTGAAATACAATAAATATATAATTGTCATTTCGTCATAATTGTCAAGTTCTGTATTTTTAGTGCTATGGTAATGAACACTAGCTCATTTTAAAGATCTCGAAATTCTGCAGTATGTATGTAGGAAACATTTTTTTGCTGTGCGAATAGCAACGGAAACATAGCTGTACTGAGCACAGGATGTACGGCGACAATTCGCTGAATAGCTGATAGAGTTTTTTAATTATTAATTCGAATTTTATGTACGATAGCTCTTTTCTAGGACAGGGCGAGAATTTAAGTTTCGTTAACATTTTTCTTTATTATGCTCTTTCAAGTGTATATTGTTTTAAACATACAAGCGAAAATGAATTTCAGATTTGCTCAGCAGTAATAAAATGTATTTCTTACAGCATTGTGGTTTTTTGCCACATGAATTTTTAAAATACTTGCAATGAAAAATATTTCTGACTATTGCAATTAACGATAAGTGTGATAAATGTTTAATAAATACCATATACGTAGAAAATATTCGTAATATAAAATTATTTATTTCAAATCGGGATGTTGTCATTTTGAAATTGTATAATTAACCACCTAGCTAGGCAGGATATTTTATTGTGAACTAGTGAAATTTAATTCCGCTATATAAGTATTTCCTTTGTTAGGTGCTTGAAGAACCGAATGCAACAAATTATTTACGGTCAAATACTAAAATACTACTATAAAAGTTGGTTGCGAATTATCTAATATTTCTAGGCATATATTTTCCGCGTCCTGGAAACTGCCCTTCTATGCACCAGTCGCATATTATATACAATGGTGGGTTTCAGGGCTGTTCTGGAAACTGCCTTTGTACAAAATAGACGTCCTGGAAACTACCGTTTCTTATACGAATGTTTATATCTTGGGATATGCTAATCGTTTTTCAAAAATTCAAACAGAATTTGATTCCTGCGGCTGAATACTTTTTAATAACAGCAAAACGTTGGGACCTGGAAACTGCCTTTACATATATGAAAGTCCTGGAAACTGCCTTTCTGTATAAAAACGTCCTGGAAACTGCCGTTCGGTATATGAATGCTAATATCTCGAAAAATACTGATTGTTTTCTATTAATTCCAACGAAATTCGATTCCTGGGGTCCAATACTTACCAATAACGTTAAAAAAAAGTGTGACCTGGAAACTGCCCTTCTACAAACATATATATATATATGTCCCGGGGCAGTTTTCACCTCCGATTTAAACCCCGTTTCTATTTACCTACTATTACAGTCCGCGATGCGAGCAAAACAACGCCATTTGAATTTTTGAAAAAGGTTTCGTATTTCAAAAGATATATGCATTCATATATTAACTGGCAGTTTCCACTACCGCACCGATATATGGGCAGTTTTCACCTCCATCATTATATATATGAGCAGTTATCACCTTCCATATGAAAATTATATCTATTGGCAGTTTTCGCCTCCGCTGTTATATGCTGTGACGTTACGCATGGGACCTGTCACAAAGCGTCTCCTCACTCAAATTTAGCGCCGCTGTAGCAGCGGCAAATAGCGTCTCCAATACTGTTCGAGCGAGATCAAGAGATCCTTTATTAACGCCTGTACTATCGTCCGAGCCTATAAGGAAGCAGCAAGCAGGGACGACCATCCACCCTGCGAACCCGAAGTCACCAAATCTGCCAGCCCAGAGGAATCGGCTCGACCAGGACGGACATTAAGGGGTCAGCAGCATCCGAAGGGGTCTCCGGCGAAGAGGTCATCGAGGGAGATCACCGGGTGGTGAGGCAGGCGACCCCGAGGCACCCGGCTTTCGAAGAGGACGACCTCCCTTGCCGTCTCTTCAAAGCGGGGTTGGCGCCTTATTGGGCATACGGCCCTGGCGTCGTTCGTCCGAGAGCACTGCGAGTCCCTGAGCGCGCGGTAGGACCCGGCGACCAATAAGCGATCGATTTCGGGAACAAAGACGGCTAAGCGAACGTTAGGGCAACGCGCGTAGAATTCGGCACTCTTGTGCTGACGAGTCTAGCGAGCGGACGTGCGAATTTGGGGGCGACTAGCGAGCGAGCGACTGACGAACTTAAGAAAGGACTAGCGAATTTAACCGAGTTAAGGAAGGAAGGAAGGAAGGCAATCAATTTCGATCGATCCGCGCTGCCGACGATTTATAGAACTAGCGGTAAGCGAACATCCTTCCAAGCTAGCTTTTGTAAGGGACCACCTCCTTCGGTGGATCTCAGCTAGCCGCTTCGTTGTCTCTCAGCCCTTCTGGCTTTCGATCTATCGACTGTAAGTTTCCGTTCTCGCTTTCGCGACTTGATCTCTCTTTTGGTGTTTGATCCTTTGCTTTTCCGAATGAGATATTGTGTAGACTGAGATCTTCCTGCAGGCTGATATCGTCAGCCAAGAGTCACTTCATAGAGTTCAGATTTTGCGGATTCTGTTAAATTAGTAGCGCTGGTCAACTACGTCGAGCTATCGATCATCTCAATGTAACTTTCGACTTGTGCAACTTGCAACCACGTGCTTCGCCCGAGGTTGCTGATGAACACCTCGAGCGAAGACCGTTCTCTCTGCTTCATTGTCGGAATAAAACATCAACTAGCTCAATCCTGGCTTGTTCATTCGTGTCGATCCCACGTGCTCTCCTTGTTGTCTGATCTAGCCGCAGCAATCTTGCAAGCCGCCTCGGGAGATTCTCTGTTGCCGTTCCTTAGCGCCTTAATTGTCGAGTGGCTGTTCGAGGCCTATTGTGTTGAAGTTTTGAGTGGCTGTTCGATGCCTATTTTGTTAAAGTTTTGTGTGGCTGTTTGATGCCTGAAGACTCTATTTGAGTGGCATCTCTGATGCCTGGCGCCCATTCCGGATTTGCTAAGGAATCGTAGGCTTCGAATCTCCCGAGCCGAAGTGTCGGGAAAATTATCGCGAGAGGGAAATTATAAGAGTTGGGAAATTCAGTTCTCCCCATTACATTTAGAGTCCCCATACAATAACCCAAGTTATACATTATTCTCGAGCTTTGCTTTCGAGCGAGACTCCAGAATATTTCTTTATTTTCCTGATAATGCATACAGAAAGGCAGTTTTCACCTCCGAGATGCATTATATATCGATTGTTATTTTTTCCCCCCAAAAGATAGGTGCAATTGCCGTCCATTTCCCACCACTGGTAATTATAATTAAAAAGTAACAACGGTTGAAGGTTTTCAGGAAATTGTTCGTTCGGCGCGGACTGCCGTTGCGCGTTATTGGTTGTATTTTCCATGCTATCCATGCTACAAAAACATGTTTTAAATAAAGTCGTAGCAGAATTCTGAGATCTTTAAAATGAGCTATTGTTTATTATAATCGGACTAAAAATATAGAATTTGGAAATTATGACGCAATAACAATTAAATGCTTATTGGCCGTCAACGACGACATGACGGGGAAATTGAAAGCGGGAGGCCCCAAGTATTCGTCGAGACCTTCAAAATAAGCTACCATACATAATATTCGGGTGAATAATTAAAAAGTTATAACGATTGACAGCTGTTCAGATGTTGCTCGCCCGACGCAGTCTGCCGATATACATTGCCAGCTGTATTTACATTGCTATTTACAATGCAAAAAAATGTTCTAGACAAATAGGAAGCAGTACTTCGAGATCTTTAAAATGAGCTATTATTCATTACGATCGGGTTGAAAATATAGAATTTGGAAATTATGACGCATTAACAATTAAATGTTTATTTGCCGTCAACGACGACATGACGGGGAAATTGAAAGCACGAGGCCCCAAGTATTCGTCGAGACCTTCAAAATAAGCTATCATACATAATATTCCGGTTAATAATTAAAAAGTTACAACGGTTGAAAGCTTTCTGGAAATTGCTCGTTCGACGCGGAGCACCGTTGTAATTTCCAAATTCTACATTTTCAACCCGATCGTGATGAATAATAGCTCATTTTAAAGATCTCGAAGTACTGCTTCGTATTTGTCTAGAACATTTTTTTGCATTGTAAATAGCAATCGAAATACAGCTGGCAATGTATATCGGCAGACTGCGTCGGGCGAGCAACATCTGAAAAGCTGTCAATCGTTACAACTTTTTAATTATTAACCCGATTATACTGTATTATAGCTTATTTTGAAGGTCTCGGCGAGTACTTGGACGCTCATAGTTTGAATTTCCCCGTCATACCGTGGTTAACGGCCAATAAACATTTAATTGCTAATGCGTCATAATTTCCAAATTCTACATTTTCAACCCGATCGTGATGAATAATAGCTCATTTTAAAGATCTTGAAGTACTGCTTCGTATTTGTCAAGAACATTTTTTTGCATTGTAAATAGCAATGGAAATACAGCTGGCAATATATATCGGCAGACTGCGTCGGGCGAGCAACATCTGAAAAGCTGTCAATCGTTATAACTTTTTAATTATTCACCCGAATATTATGTATGATAGCTTATTTTGAAGGTCTCGACGAATACTTGGGGCCTCGCGCTTTCAATTTCCCCGTCATGTCGTCGTTGACGGCCAATAAGCATTTAATTGTTATTGCGTCATAATTTCCAAATTCTATATTTTTAGTCCGATTGTAATAAACAATAGCTCATTTGAAAGATCTCGGAATTCTGCTGCGACTTTGTCTAAAACATTTTTTTGTAGCATGAATAGCATGGAAAATACAGCCAATAACGCGCAACGGTGCTCCGCGTCGAACGAACAATTTCCTCAAAGCTTTCAGACGTTGTAACTTTTTAATTATTAGCCGGAATATTATGTATGATGGCTTATTTTGAAGGTCTCAGCGAATACTTGGGGCCTCGTGCTTTCAATTTCCCCGTCATGTCGTCGTTGACAGCCAATAAGCATTTAATTGTTTTTGCGTGTTAATCTCCGACTTTTATATTTTTATTCGGATCCTAATGAGCGACAGCTCGTTTCAAAGATCTCGAAATTCTGCATTATGTTTGTAGGAAACAGTTTTTTGGAGTGCGAATGGCAACGGAAATACAAGTATTAGCGTTCGTTTGATACTTCTGTCAAATAAGTAAGATATTGAAGATATTTATTATTTGACTACATTTTGTTTAAATCTATAGTTTACACTCATGGTTACTTGAGGTTATTGAAGTTTGTCTGCAAGTTTTGCATCCTCTGTTTTAAATGGCCTGAAACGCTATGCTAATTTCTATTTTAGTACATTGGATGTAAATTGAATAGTTTGTATACGGCTTTCGATTTCATTGTACATTCTTTATCCATTACGACTATTTTATATAGGTTTGGATAATCACGTATTTGTAATCTATCCTCCCTGAATGAAAGTAAATCTCTTCATCTTGAAATGTTTCTTTATTTAGTTTCATTACTTTTTTTTACTGACAATGTAGTGGGAAATATTAACTTTTAAGCCCCCATTAATTAATTCATTTTTAATTATTCGTTTTCGAATTATAAATTGTGCATATATAATATATTCGAATATAAATACTCTGACAGAATGCAAAATAATGTTTATTGTACTAAAAAGGTAAATAAGAAAATAAACCAATTGAATGAACTTTACATACGTTTTTTTTTAATTTGCTCGCAAACGTGACTGTTGAGAAAATTAGAACTACTTGATAATACCGTGCGATGTATCATAATAATATTTCAGAAAACTGCTCTCACAATTAGACGTATACTATTAAATATAGTATTCGAGCACCGTCTATGTATTTGTGATTTTCGTTTCGGAGATGAAAACTGCCCTTACATATATAAATATATACTATTTGGGCACCATCTATATACTGGCAGATTTCACCTCGGAGGTGAAAACTGCCCTTACATATATAAATATATACTATTTGGGCACCATCTATATACTGGCAGATTTCACCTCGGAGGTGAAAACTGCCAAAAGAGGCCAAAACTGCCCTGCGACATGTTGGCCGGAGGTCAAAACTACCCCGGGACATACATATAAAAACATAACAGGCACTTGTTCTTACTCAAACAAACCCCAAGAACCCCCACAGACAACGATCACATTAAACAGGAAACCAAAAGATAAACGCATGGATACATATACAAAACCAAAAAGATAAGAAGGACGAACACACTAATTGGGACAAACAAAGGAGAACTAATCAAATTAACAACAAAATAACAAATTCTAATACAAAATTGGTAAAAAGGACACAGCATGGTAACAATTTTCTTTTACATATTCTCATACATACCTATCCTCTCCCACCATAAACAACCATAAAACCCACTAACAGAACCAACAATGATAACATTACACTCCAAGAGATCTAATTCCAGGAAAAACAAAAACCAGACGTACCATCAGGAATCATAGGAATCACACCACACAACACCCAACCACAGGAACGACACCACACCACCCAGCAAAAGAAATCACACCAGACAGCACTCATCCAGAGGAACCACCCCACATCACAACCAACACATTACCCCCCCCCCCCCCCCGTAATATGTATGGCACGGAGTGCCCATTTTGAAAGCGGGGGAGTGTAACGCGGCAGCGCGCTATCAGCGCGCGGGCCTCCGCACCCCCGAACGTCCCTCCCCATGGGCCGTCGTGGGCACTCGCCCCTACACGGGTCAGTCAGTCCCCAACTCGCCCTCGACTCGGAAAGGTCTCCTAATAAAGCACCTACAGCCAAACTTGTGTCTTCGCTTGACCCGCTCTGCTATCCTTACAACTGGATTTGGTCGGATTCAATTGGATCTAATCGGACGTCGCGAAACAACTTAATCAGGGATATTGAATTATTGCAAGCGCATGTTAAGAAAGTGGGGAAGCAAGAGGAAAGGCAAAGAAGCGGGTGATGAAGTGCCGTGTTCGAATGTCGAAAACGACACATGGGACAGGCCGCCGGCTGGGTCTTCGGTGCGAGCGCATCAAGACAGCAATTACCTCGTTTCGGGAAAACCGAACGGTTGAGCACCGGTTAGTCCTCCATCCCAATTCTCGCAGGCCAACTGGCAAACCCGGCGGCTTGTTGTTGAGATGTGGCGGGAGCGTCTGGAGAACCCAGAACACTCCCGCCACAGAGCCGTTGGGGCGATTCTGCCGTGCATGGACGCTTGGCTGAGTCGCGGCAGAGGGCAGCTCTCATACCGGGCGACACAGGGTGCTCACCGGGCACGGCTGCTTCGGGGAGTATCTGTGTCGCATTGGGAAGGAGGCGACGGCACAGTGCCACCACTGCGATGGGGACCGGGACACGGCGCAACACACCCTCCAGGATTGTCCAGCCTGGAGGGACCAGCGCCGTGTCCTGGTCCGATATGTTGGAGGTGATCTCTCGCTGCCGAGGATTGTCAGGGAGATCCTCGGCAGCGAGAGGGCGTGGAGGGCCTTCCTTACTTATTGTGAGGAAGTGCTCCTCCACAAGGAGGAGGCGGAGCGGCGGCGAGAGAGGATGGACCCTTCCCGCCTGGAGAGGGCCCGTCCTCGCCGCCGCGCCGCGCGGGGGGATCTAGTCCCCCCGCAGTAAGAGTGACGCCACGGTCCTGTCGTCGGCGGATCTCAACCCTCTGACGGGCCGGGTGCGTGCCAAGGGGTCGTGTGGCGGCAGATTGGTGGCTCTGCCGCCCGCCTATAACGGCCCCGAGGCGGGGCGGGGCGTGTAGTGTGGTCGCACGTCCCGCCCAAGTTTGGTTTGTTAGGTGATCCGGAAGGCGCGGTTCGCTCCTCCTTCACGGTTAGTGAAGGAGCGGGCCGAGTCGTGCCCTCCCGAGCTCGGAGGGGGGCGCCTCCCTCTCTCGCGCGAGCGAGAGGGGCGATGGCCAACCCCCCCCCCCCCCTCCACGTGAAGTGCCCCCAGAAGGGGGTGGGCGCGGGGCGGCACCGGTAGTGTTCGCTTAGAGTTCCCGGTGTCGCCCCACTATGCGCGAAGGATGGCCACCGTGGGGTTTTAGCCGGTAGGAGTCCGGCACTCCCCCTCCGCCCCCACCAGCGCCAAGACGCTCCCGGTCACGCTCGGCGGCCTCATTCTGCGAGAGAACAGTCTCGCAGAAGGAGGGCACAAGCCTCCAATTCTCCTCGCCGCCGACCATCGCTCTGAGGATGGCGGACGGCGGACGGCGAGGGATCCGTCCCTATTTGGTGAGCATCTGGCACGTCCTGTAGGAGACGCCGTTTCTCCTACCGCTATCCGCTCACTCCGCCAGAGAGGGGAGGATAGCCCGAGCAGCCCTGCTGGCGGTGTGGCGCGGCTCGGATAGCCAAGCGCTCCACCTGTCCAGCAGGGTCTGTCGGGCCTGGTGCTTCAGACCACTTCGGCCGTGACGGGTTCGCCCCTTCGCCGGAGGTCCGCCCGCCCGAGATAGACCTCGGCCAGGAACTGGGCCTCAATTACCCAGGGGGGAATTCCCGCCACGGCGCACAGTGAGGTCAAACGCGAAAAACGCGGATATTAAGCCATTTTACCAAAGTTGAAAACTCTATAATTTTATAAAATACTTCAAAAGAGAGATGTTCAGGCTTGATTATTCTGTATTATTTTTCAGGTTTTGCACATTATGTAACTTGCAATTAAATGACAAACATAAGCTAAGTTTGGAACAATGCAGAAGTCCGATTTTCGCTCCAGACGTAAATCGCTGTAGAGCCCTTATTAAACAAGATAAATTATTGAAAAATGGCTCTTTTGATTCGGTAATCTTCCCCCTACAAAATGCGTATAGGGAAAATATTTTGACTATATTTTTATTGTTAACAATTGAAGCTTGAAGTTGGACTATTTGTTTCATACACTTTTTTTATATTTCAATGATAATGAAAGGGAGTACAGCGTTGTTCACGCATGGGACCTAGCAACAACACGAGTGTCAAAAAGGAAATTTGAAACAGCAAGATGCCGAAAATTTCACATTCGCCTGCAACGAAAGGCATGACAACTCGACAGACTCGGAAGAATCAGCACGCTGAGGGGGAAAACATCGGCGAAGAAGCTGAAGTCTCCATGTGCCACAACAAAACCAACCCTTTGAACATGTCCACTGAAGGAGCGGGAACCTCGAGTGTGGAGTCGTTACTCCGACAACAAGCAGAAATGTTCCAACAACTCCTAAGTGCTCAACAAGTCAACTCCAGCAAGGTAGTCGACGACATGGTGAAGCTCATGGTTAATAAGACCAGTGACACGCAGCAAAAGGATGGTCAGACAAATGATAATATAAAATTATCAGTCTGCAGTTCAGCGCTCGCTGGCGAATACCGCAAAAGCTACCATTCTAACCCGTTTAAAGACGTGGAATTCGACGACAAACATGATGGAACACATCCCATGTATTTCCTGCATGAATTCAAGACTATATGTGAGCACGAAAACTGTGACAGCACCGAAAAATTATACAATTTTCGAAGATGCCTCAAAGGACGAGCTCAAGTGTGGTACCAAGTGTGTTGTTTTGAGTCTTACCAACAAGCCGAACAGGCTTTTCTTCACGAATTTTGGGGTGATGAAGCCCAAGGGCGTTTCTGAGAAAGACTATTTCATGGTCACTATCGGAAAACAAAAGGTTGCTCTCGCGCAGCTTATATCCTGGACTTGGTACAGCAGACGAAATTCTTGTGTCCTCCAATGTCAGACGCACAGTTCATACGAGTGGTGCGCAAACACTTTGGAGAAGAAATTTCCAATGAACTTCGTCCCCAATATGCAACATTGATCAGTGATATGATTCGAATTATTAAAGACATAGATTGGGAAGACGAAGACGGGAAACTCAAGAAGTAACCTGTGAAAACGGATCGAGCCACAAACAGTGACCAGCGGGGTAAAATATACAAGAAGATTCCACGACCAAGTGATACACGAAGAGTCATGGATTTCAACGAACAATATGTTGGGTAACACAATCGCCAGCCGCCAATGGCTAAACAATGGAATCGTCCCGCCGGAGGTGACCAGAATCGCTCAGGTAACCCAGGGAATGCGGTGCAACGATTTCAGGGAAATTCAAATTTCCCGAATAAAACACGCCTAGCAGCGATTGATGAGGGCGTTGAAATCTCCGAAATAACGGAGGAACCCACACAACAAACAACACCTGCAGTGGTGTTCAACAACGTAAGGTTGGAAGAGTTGATTGAGGCTCTAGGAGATAGTGACGCCTTGACGAGCCCTCAACAAAATTCTCCAGGGAATAAAGTACAAGTTCCAATAAACTTTGGACAAGTACGTACCAAAGTTCTGATCGACACTGGTGCAGAAGTATCAGCTGTGTCATTGGATCTTCTGGAAAAGCCGAAAAATGTGGAACAAAATTCAAACAAGTGCCTATCGCCAAACGACAAGTCTACGGAGCATCAGAAGCTGTCCTGTCCCTAGTAGATAGGCAGGCACAGGTAACGTTTGAATGGGAAGGGAGACAATACACTCATTCCATGTACATCATGCGAAAGTTAGTGCTAATCATGCTGTTAGGGTTGGACATTATTGTCGACAACGTCATTGGCACGAAGATTAACGAAAATGGCGAAGTCGGAGGCGGCGCAAATATAAGTAAAATATTGCTGGCAATCGTGTGTCTTACCCGCGCTTATCCGCATTTTTCTTTCTTAGAAAATCTATCTTTCGTGCTTTCTCACTCTTGCTTTCGTACTCTTCCTGCCGCCTCTCAATCTCTCTCTGTTTGCCGCTTTCCGAAGATTTGATTGTTCACGACTGAGTGGACTGTATAGTTGTTGAGATTGTTAAGATTTGTTATGTTTGTTATTTGTTAAGTTTGTTATTTCTGGTTAGGCTCGTTGTTGATGTTATTGTTGAGATAAGATTGAGTTGTTTTAACCCAGATTTGTAGTTTTGATGTTTGATTTATTACAATAAACGATGGTAATAGTCTCAACAGAATTTGTATAATGATTTGAGTGTGCTCGCTTTCGCTATATACTTGATTCGTCCTTGATTGCTGGACAGTATTTAGCACTTACGTGTACTGAAGAGTAACGAGGGCGAGCCGCACTTTCTCGCAGCATTTATAGTAACCCCACCCGCTGGAAACCTAGGACAATAGCGCCGGACGTTGTTTTAGGTCAGGGTTTCCAGCGAGTGAGGTAATTTCCGGATTATCGATGTTTAAGCGATCGATTGCTTCGCAAGCGACGCGACCTCAGTGCACCGGCGCTATGCAAGGCACCGCGCACGCGCTATCTTTGAGCATCGCGAACACTCTCTCTTTCGATCTATCTCTATCCCTATATATCTACCTGTCCAACCACAGGCCCCGCAGGCGGAAAGGCCTGTCGTTTTTAAGACGGCCAATTCCTACTGGTGCTTATGGTGTTTCACGTCACCACGGGATAACCGAGTGTGGTAAGCATACCAGTCCGCTAGGCTGTAGGGCCGAAATTGGGAGCGGTAACGTACAAGCTATCGCGCTTGCGTCCGCGAACGGTCAGACCAGTTGGCCGCGAATACTGGTACCACGGGGTCGGGGCCCCTCGGTCTCGGATCGAGCCCGACATGGGTAGGACCATCGTGGTGGCAGAGGTTAACCCCGTATGCTGGGGAAGGGACCTGTATGGGTCCCGGCGTGTGAGTTGCGTACCACCAACTCGGGTGCCAACCTTCCTTAGCTGGTAGAGCGGGGATAGTCGCTCGTTTTGGGAGTGTGTGAGCCTGCACTCACCTCTTCCGCTCCTGTTATAGGCGAAAGCCTCGGTACAGGCTGGCCTCCGCGCCAGAATACATTCAATGTCCAACCACAGGATGACTTTAATAATTGACGAAGACGAAATGGTACACAGGAGAGTAACGATAGTTCTATTGTCTGCAGTCTGTTATATGTTATCAGGAAAATAAAGAAATATTCTCGAGTCTTGCTCGAAAGCAAGGCTCGAGAATAATGATAACTGAATTTGTTCGATACTCAACCGACTTAAACTGGAGATGCTAACTTTACTAGGGAGAACTGAATTTCCCAACTCTTATATTTCTCTCATAACGATACTTTTCCTGATACTTCGGCCCGGGAGATTCGCAGCCAACTACCCTCTAGTACTACCAAATGGGCGCCAAGCATCGAGGATGCCACACAAAATCTCACAAAAATCGCAAAGAGAACGGCAACATGGAATCTCCCGAGCCGGCCAAACAGGTGCTTCGGCAAGATCAGACAACAAGGAGAGCACGTGGGTTCGACACGAGTGAACAAGCCAGGATTGAGCTAGTATGGATGATTGTATTTCGACAATCAGGCAGAGAAAGAGTCCATCGCTCGAGGTGTTCATTAGCAACCTCGGACGAAGCACGTGGCTGCGAGTTAGAATAGTCGAAGTCATATTTAGATGTTCGCTAGCTCGACGCAGATGACTGGCGCTAATAGATTTCCCGAATTCTCGATGTTCCGAATTCGAGAGATTCACGATAATTGACTCTTGGCTACCTTCGTCAGCCCGCAGGAAAATCTCAGTTACATAATCGATAATACCAGAAAGAATTGAAGGTCAGAATGATCTAGACTACAGATCGGAAATCGAAATCTTACAGTCGAAAAGCGAGGAGGCCTTAAGGGCCGAGAAACAGCGAATCTGTAGCTGGGATCTAACAAAGAAGTCCCTTACAAAAGCTAGAGTGGAAAGGTGCTCGCTTACCGCTAGTTATTATTTGACGAGGGCACGTCGCTAGTCCGGGAGGATCTTAGGGTCGATACTTCCTTCCTTTCTTTGGACGCTAGTGTTAGTCTCGCTAATCGGCAGTCGCTAGTCGCTCGCTTCAACGGTCAGCACAAGAGTGCCGAATTCTGCGCGCTATTCCCTAACGCTCGTCTAGTCGCGTTTGTCCCCGAAATCGATTTCTATTGGTCGCCGGATCCTACCGCGCGCGCAGGGCTCGCTGTGCCCTCGGGTGGACGACGCCAGGGCCATAGGCCCACTGTGCGCCAACCCTGCTTCGTCGAGACGACAATTGGTCAAGCCTCCCACGATGCAGGGGCAACTCGGGGTCGCCTGCCTCACCAGCCGGCTCCTCCAACGGTGAACAGTCGTCTTTAGATGCCATCGGAGACTGCTGATCCCCTTAATGTCCACCCTGGTCGGGCCGAGTTCCTCTGGGCTGGCAGATTTGGTGATTTCGGGTGCTGTGAGTCGATGGTCGTCCCTGATTTGCTTCTCCCTTATTGGGTTAGACGAATTCGCACTCGTTAATATTGTCTCTAGATCGCTAGGATTTCCCTGATTGGAGACGCTCTTTTCTAAGATCGCGCGGCGCTAGTTTTAAACTGGTGGAGATAGCCTTTTGTGACTTACGTCCAAAACGTAACGTCACAATGTATATGCGTACGTGCTAGATTAACCTACGCCTGTGAGATGTCGGAATTGTTCGGAATTGTCCAATACCAGACCAGTTAATGTTAACAATATTAGTATATTCGATAGGGTATACTTCGCCCTTTGGATTTGAGTGTGAGGATTTCGTGAGGTTTGTAATATTTTACTTATATTTGCGCCGCCTCCGAAAAGTTGCAGAATATTTAGGTTAAATGCAAATTTCTTTATCCATGACAACAAGAAGTGATTTTTTACTTTTCAGGACATTTTTTGTGTTGCTTGTTTTTTACTTTTCAGCTCTCTGGAACTCTGTCAGTTTTCGAAGTCGGTCACATTTTTTTTAAAATATATTTTTTTTATTTACTGCTTTTTAGTATAGGAAATTAATAAATTCATGGGGCGCGGTCGATTTCATTTTGAATTTCATCGTTACACTGGTGTACCAGTTACAGAGGAAGTAATGTAACCGAATTTGTTGAAGAAAGAAAAGCTTGTACATTCCGAAATTTATGCACGAGGGTGTACCGCGAGAACTTCCCTTATAAGTTACTCAAAGTTTCATCCCTATCGAACAAGCGGTCCCAAAGCTATCGCCGGACAATCGAAAGTTCGGTGTTTATGCATTAACAGTTGTTAATGTTAAACAATTTCGGAAAAATTTATATTGAGACCAAGTTGCGGACATCCTCTATAAGATAGGCAAGGTTTCATCAAGATCGGTCCATCCATCTCGGAAATATCGCCGGACAAACGAAATTTGTAGTATAAACGTGAAATCAGCACGAAATTCGATGTTTAAGTAATAACAATGGTTAATGTTAAACAATTTCGGAAAAATTTATATTGAGACCAAGTTGCGGACATCCTCAATAAGATAGGCAAGGTTTCATCCAGATCGGTCCATCCATCTCGGAAATATCGCCGGACAAACGAAATTTGTAGTATAAACGTGAAATCAGCACGAAATTCGATGTTTAAGTAATAACAATGGTTAATGTTAAACAATTTCGGAAAAATTTGTATTGAGACCAAGTTGCGGACATCCTCTATAAGCTAGGCAAGGTTTCATCAAGATCGGTCTATCCATCTCGGAAATATCGCCGGACAAACGAAATTTGTAGTAGAAACGTGAAATCAGCACGAAATTCGGGTTTTAAGCAATAACAATGGTTAATGTTAAACAATTTCGGAAAAATTTATATTGAGGCCAAGTTGCGGACATCCTCTATAAGATAGGCAAGGTTTCATCAAGATCGGCCCATCCATCTCGGAAATATCGCCGGACAAACAAAATTTGTAGTAGAAATGTAAAATCAGCGAAAAAATCAGGGGACTCAGTAGAGTCTCATGCCAAGTAGTAGCTATATCAGCGTGAGAATCAAGGTAACTTATCCCGAATCATAGAGATTGTCGTCTCCTGTAGAACTTTCATTTCGAATTCCGAAAAAGTTGCACCTTGCAGGCATAACTTATCAATTGAAGCTTAATCAATTATACCCTCAAAAACATTAAAATGTAAAAATACGCCAAGTGGTGCCCCCTCCCCCTCCCCAAACCTTTGAATCTATCAACCCCTCAAAATGATTTCTTCTTTTAAAATTGATCAAAAATAGAAATGGATATCATTGGAAAACGAAAACCAAGGCATGATTCAGACATAAGTAACATACAATAAGACCAAGTTTTTATTGAATTATATTTAGATATAACTTGCAGTCCTATCATTCAAAAAAACTTGAATTTGTGCGCGCCAAATTTGCAAGCTTGATTGCGAGGTAAGAAATGTTGAATTAATCTATAGATCAGGAGACTCGGTAGAGTCTCGCGCCAAGTAGTAGTTATATATATAGTACAGCGCGCGACTACCGAGGATACTTCTCCCGAAGTGTAGCGGTTATCGTCTGCTATAAAACTTTCACCTCGATTTATGTAAAAGTTACAGCTCCGCAGATTTATTTATGAATTTTGTATTTTTTCGTTGATTTTTCTGAATCGAATGAGCCAAGAATCAAGCGAATCGGTTCAGTCATTCAGGAGATATGAATTTCACCTCGTTATTATTCTCGTAGTAAAGGCAAGGCGGATTAAGAGTCATGGGATTCATGCAGAATTCCTAAAAATGTAACTTTCACTTTTTTCATACGAGATGGCAGCAATCAGAAATGCTGCGGGCTGCGGAGATAATATGGCTGTGTCGTGTTTACGTTACCGACACGTTGGTTAAGCCGGTTATGCCATGACTGGTTATGTGACACAGTCCGATTATTCCGATTTTATTTTTATTATTTGCTTTTCATGTTCAATTCTTTATTTAGTTAATAAAAGAGCATACTATCCTCGCCCCTGTTCCTGTTATCTTGTGACTATTGAGAATTATGAAATGTCAAAAGTGTTAAGTGCGTAATTCACAAATCACTGTTCACTGTATTTGGTAAATAAGTGCTCATTATCAATAGCTAAAATTCTCAAGTGTCTAGCATATGAATCTTTTAACCAATAATTAGTTAGCAATTATTTACAATTTAAGGGAATGCTAGCTATTGGTAATCAGTAGTTGCTTATGTAGACTAATTTCAGCACCTTTAGGTTTGCACTCTGTCAGCTAGGCACTTGATAGTCAGGATACATAAAAAAACTAGACTGAGAATGAGAGAGCTTGCATATATAGCTTATCAAATATAACTTGTAAAGTATTAAGTCAAATCATTTACAATTTCAGTACATTCTGACTATTGATAATCGCTCCTTTGCTAATCTGAATGATTGTTTGATTTTATGTTTTAGTGTTATACTATTAACCAAGCGGTATGCTCATACGCAGCCTAATTTAGTGTGGTTGTATTGAGACTGTCAAGTTTGTTGCTCAAGGCATGCTTCAGCTAAAGAGCTAAAATGATTAAGTGATTGTTGTGCTACGCACTGAACAATTTTCAGACCTTTAAATTAAACTAATTTCAGCACTTTAGGTTTGCGCTCCATCAGCTAGGCACTTGACAGTCAGGAATAACTTGTAAAGTATTAAATCAAATTATTTCTAATTTCATTACATTCTAGCTATTAGGAATCTCTCTTTTGCTAATCTGAATCATTGTTTGATTTAATGCTTTACAATTAAAATATATAAACCAAGCCAAATGCTCATACGCAGTCTAATTTGTATCTTGACTGTCAAGTTCATTGTTCAAGGAACGCTTCAGCTAAAGAAGTAAAATGATGTAAGCAAGTACTAATTACCAATCACATGTCGTTTAGGGATATAATAGCTATTGGTAACCAGTACTTGTTTAGTAAATTTCATTACTTTAGATTGTGTGCCCCGTGACCTATGCATTTGGTACTGATATTTGGTATATACAGATATACCAAAGTTAAAGTGTGTATGAGGGTGTAGCTTATCTAATCTGCAATTTAAATGCACCCTAGCTATTGAGAATCAGTAAACAGGTGCTAATTATTACCAATTACTAGCATGCTTCTAACTTCCAACAGACTAAAGTTAAAATTGTAAATTATAGTAGACAAGCTGTAAATCTCATATTGTTTAACTTCGGAATATTGAATTTGTTAAGTGCAAGCTATATATTATGTAGGGAATCTATATTCTCACATTCAGCTTAATTTCTTAGATCTCCTCCTATGTGCATGATTAAGTTATAAATACATTATAACATTAAACTTACATTATAACATAAACATGCACATAGGTGATGGTGCATATTTGAACATTTTAATAAAATTTTACTTTTAAATTTATTAATTAAACCATTGATAAATACTTTGAATTTGTATTGTCTTTATTGTTAAGCATTAACTAACAAAAAGGCATGAAATCCGTTCAAAAACATTAAACTGTAAAAAAATGCGTCTAGTAGCAGTTTGATTTTCCCATAAAATTGAAACATTGATAAATAATTAGAAATTTGATTGTCTTTATTGTAAAGCATTAACTAACAAAAAGACATGAAATCCGTCCAAAAACATTAAACTGTAAAAAAATGCGCCAAGTAGCAGTTTGATTTTCCCACAAAATTGAAACATTGATAAATAATTAGAAATTTGATTGTCTTTATTGTAAAGCATTAACTAACAAAAAGACATGAAATCCGTCCAAAAACATTAAAATGTAAGAAAATGCGCCAAGTAGCAGTTGGATTTCCCCCAAAATTGAAATATAACAAAAAAGATAATAGATATCATACAAGAAAGCCAAGTTTCCATTCAAAGATACCTCGATTTAATTCGCATTAGCAATTAATAATAAATTAACAATAATTTAGCGATTAACAATAAAAAAACTTGGCGTGTGCGCCCTTCATTCGAGGCACTTGCTCTGGTAATATTGCTAAAAAAACTTTTAAAGAAATTAAATTCTAGTAAAGTCTGTTTTGGGTTTGAATCAGTTTCCCATTGTCTTTTTACCTCGCAATGAAGCGCGCACACGCCAAGTTTTTTTATTGTTAATCGCTAAATTATTGTTAATTTATTATTAATTGCTAATGCGAATTAAATCGAGGTATCTTTGAATGGAAACTTGGCTTTCTTGTATGATATCTATTATCTTTTTTGTTATATTTCAATTTTGGGGGAAATCCAACTGCTACTTGGCGCATTTTCTTACATTTTAATGTTTTTGGACGGATGTATATATATCACATTCACACGAGATTGTATAGTTTGTTGTTTAGGGGTGTTTCTATGATAAGTTCAGTTTATGATGTTTTTATGTTTATCAGTCGCTTTGCTGTGATCGTACTTTGATGTTTCATTTCTCGATAGACTACCAAAGAATAAAGTTGTTATTATATTTGTGTTTCCTAAAAGTCTTTTACTAATTTCTACGCGGATAAGGATTCAACCTTCAACAAGAAAGCAATGGGAAACTAATTTGAACCTAAAATTGAGTTTACTCGAATATAATTTTGTTAAAAGTTTTTTTGCAATATTACCAGAGCAAGTACCTCGAATGAAGCACGCATGCGCCAAATTTTTTAATATAACAACTGCAAGTTAAATTTAAAGTATCAGTCACATATTAAGTGACGAAATCTTTTTGGGAGGTTGGTGCTTATGGGGGGGTTGAAGGGCTAGAAAGTTCTAATGATCAGTGTTCATATTAATATATATGTATAGCAGAGTCTGCGTCTTATGTGCTGAACAACAATTAATTTTCGCAAACAGCAGAGTGGCGCAGTGGAAGCGTGCTGGGCCCATAACCCAGAGGTCCGTGGATCGAAACCATGCTCTGCTAGGAATGTTTCTTTTTTTTCTTCTTCCAACTAAAACACAGGTTGTCAACAAATTACGGAATTGCTTCACTAACAATTTAATTCAATAATTTACTTTCATTTTCGAGTATTCCATCATCTTTTTCTTTAACTATCTGCCAGAGTATAAGTACGTTGTAGCGTTTCGTCTACTACCGAACAAACAAGTCTTCGTTGGTTATTCCGCAACAGCAAATTAATTATGTTACGTATTCTGCACCTGAATATCGTCCAATCCGTCCAAAAACATTAACATGTAAGAAAATGCGCTAAGTAGCAGTTGGACTTCCCCACAAAAATATAACAAATATAATATATAATGAAATATAACAAAAAAAAATAGATATCATACAAGAAAGCCAAGCTTTCATTCAAAGATACCTCGATTTAACTCGCATTAGCAATTAACAATAAGTTAACAATAAATTACCGATTAACAATACAAAAAATCTTGGCGTGTGCGCGCTTCATTCGAGGCACTTGCTCCGGTAATATACTAAAAAACTTTTAAAGAAACATATACGCGATGAACTGAGAACCTCCTTCTTATCAATATCGGGAAAAATGATCTCCTTGTCAGTTATGAGGCACTGGACAATGCTCATGAAATCGGAGAATATTCATATATCGGAGGCAAAAATGGGATAACAAGGCCGCTGTATATAGTATATATGATTGAAAATGAAAGATTTATTAGGATTTACTTATTTTGTAGTAAAGTCAGTGTTAGGTTTAACACCAGTACTACCGAACGAGTTGAAATGACTTTTTTTGACGTGGTTCGTTATCACAGCATAACAATCGTTGGTAGTTCTAGTGTTAAATCAGTTTTCCATTGTCTTTTTACCTCGGAATGAAGCGCGCACACGCCAAGATTTTTTGTATTGTTAATCGGTAATTTATTGTTAACTTATTGTTAATTGCTAATGCGAGTTAAATCGAGGTATCTTTGAATGAAAGCTTGGCTTTCTTGTATGATATCTATTTTTTTTTGTTATATTTCATTATATATTATATTTGTTATATTTTTGTGGGGAAATCCAGCTGCTACTTGGCGCATTTTCTTACATTTTAATGTTTTTGGACGGATTTCATGTCTTTTTGTTAGTTAATACTTAACAATAAAGACAATAACATTTTTAATTATTTATCAATGTTTCATTTTTGTGGGAAAATCAAACTGCTACTTGGCGCATTTTTTTACAGTTTAATGTTTTTCGACGGATTTCATGTCTTTTTGTTAGTTAATGCTTAACAATAAAGACAATAAAAATTCTAAGTATTTGTCAATGGTTTAATTAATAAATTTAAAAGTAAAATTTTATTAAAATGTCAAGTGCCATTTCTGTTCAAATATGCACCATCACCTATGTGCCTGTTTATGTTATAATGTAACTTTAATGTTACAATGTATTTATAACTTAATCATGCGCATAGGAGGAGATCTAAGAAATTGAGCTGAATGTGAGAATATAGATTCCTCAGATAATATACTTTGCACTTGACAAATTCACATTAGCAAAAGAAAAATTACCAATAGCTAGGATGCATTTAAATTGCAAATTAGATAAGCTATATCTTCATACGCACTCTAACATTGGTGCATCTTGCCAGCCAAATGCGTAGCTCAGGGAGCGCATAATCTAATGTAATAAAATTTGTTAAATAAGTACTGATTACCAATAGCTAGTATGTCGCTAAATGACACATGATTGATAATTATTGCTTGCTTAATTCATTTTATTCTTTAGCTGAAGTGTTCCTTGAGCGATGAACTTGACAGTCATGATCATGATACAACTAAATTAGATTGCCTATGAGCATTCTGCTTGGTTTATATATTATAATTATAAAGCGTTAAATCAAATAATGATTCAGAGTAGCAAAAGAGAGATTCCCAATAGCTATAATATATTGAAATTTTAAATGATTGGACTTAACAGTTTACAAATTATTCCTGACTGTCAAATACCTAGCTGACGGAGCGCAAACCTGAAGTGCTGAAATTAGTTTCAGCAAGTACTGATTACTAATACCGAGCATTCCCTTGAACTGCAAATAAATAATTGCTAATATTGCTTTAAAGATAAATATGCTACACTCTTGACAATTTTAACTATTGGTAATCAGCACTCGTTCACCAAACACATTTGACACTTCATAATTCTTAATAATGACAAGATTACAGGGACAGGGGCAAGGACACTATACTCCTTTATTAACTAAATAAAAGCATGGAATCTGGAATAAAATAAAATAATAAAATTGGACTGTGTCACATAACCATTATGACACATAAGCAGCCATGGCATAACCGGTTTAACCAATGTGTCGGTATGACACAGATTACAGATTCTAGATCGGTAACGTAAATACGATATTTCCGTTTGCTGCCATCTCGTATGAGAAAAGTGAAAGTCACATTTTTAAGAACATGTTCCCCTGAATCTTAATTTGCCTTGCCGTTTTCACGAGAAGAATAAGCAGGAGAAATCTATATCTCTTGAACGACTGAACCGATTCGCTTGATTCTTGGCTCATTCGATTCAGAAAAATCAACGAAAAAATACAAAATTCAGAAATAAATCCTTGGAGCTGTAACTTTTCCATAAATCGAGGTGAAAGTTTTATAGCGGACGAAAACCGCTACACTTCGGGATAAGTATCCTCGGTAGTCGCGCGCTGTACTATATATATAACTACTACTTAGCGCGAGACTCTACCGAGTCTCCTGATATTATATTATGAGACTCGCTAGAATCTTGTGTCAAGTAATAGTAGCGCGAGAGAGCCGATTATTCTTTTCCCTAACTATAACCCTTTGCGATCAATACATAGTGTATTGTGATACAAGTGCGGAAAGTGGCCAATTTCCAGACGCGTGAAGTTACTGCATGAGCCGAAGGCCTAGCGGCATTGACAGAAGGACATGTGGAAGTTGTCACACGAGCCGAAGACAAGTGCGATAATCATACGAGTTCTCTTGCCAATGCCGCGTACGATAAGGCGAATGATGTCAATTCACGCGTCTGGATATTGGCAGCCTTACATACTAGTATGACGCTATATTTCCTGGGGCGCGATTCTGGTTCTGGCGCTATCGATAGCGCCGGTCGCTATCTCCGAGTTAGCGCTAGTAGGCGGTAAGGTAGCGCTTCGAGCGAGTCTGGATCGCTAGCGATGGGCGCTAAGTAGCGCCAGGTCGCTAAGTTGGGGCGCTATCTGCGGCTGGAGTTAGCGCCGGTACCGAGGCCCGCGCTACCGAGTTAGCGACCCATTCAGCCGTGTGGAGGGGGAAATCGGACAAGAAATTACGGCGGGAAACTGCTATGAGAGAGCTGTGGCGGCTATTTTTAAAGCATCCAGCTGTCGATAAAGAAATCTTTGCCCCCTTCCTTTTCCTTTACAAATTTTAGTTTTCCTGCAATATTGTCACAATTTGCACAATAGTCAGGAAAACCTAAAAAAAACTCTTTTTCCTGAATAGTTTTCGATCGACCAAAACTTCTTTTTGCGGTCTATGTGATTTTTCTATGCTACGCGAGATGTTTTTCAACAATATTAGAATCTTCAAAAAGGATGACAGCTGAAAAGTTTATATCACCGTTGAAAAGTAACATATAATATCCCCGTTTTGCGCTTGCACAGTATTAACATATGTATGTTAATTATTTAAACATCTACTTGGCGCTTCTCAACAATTTCAAAATTTCATAAGGCCACTGAGATTCGCATTGGTAAATACTATTCCTCACTGTCTTTCATTTTCGAACGCGCCTGCCATTGAATCCAACCTTGTTCTCTTATATCAAAATTGGCGCGATTAAATAGCCGGCTTATATGATCTGAAGGTGTCTTCAGTGAGCACCTTCAGGCTGAACTCAAGGCACATACTATAGTTCTTAGCGACCGTCGCTAAACCCGCCGCTGTAGCGACCGTCGCAAAGTAGCGCCCGAACCAGAATCGCTCTGAGCGATAGCGCCAGCGCTACCAAGCGACCTTAGGCGCTAACTTAGCGACCGGCGCTATCGATAGCGCCAGAACCAGAATCGCGCCCCTGCAATGCATGCTGCGAAAGTTTACTTTGCGTGAATCGACAACGAAAGAAATATCTAATAAATTAATAAGGCACAAATCGATACTAAATATTTTTAATAATGAATACTGTAGTGGAGTTAATGTTGTATACATTTTGAGGATTACCTTTGTTGCCAGATATGTCTGATCTGGTGCTTCATTAATAAACCTTTCTGCGTCACCTGATGTTAAGATTTTTTAGTTTTAAATCCAGTACAACTTCTTTTTAAAAATGCTACAAGTTTAGTGTAATTCCATTTCGGCAGATATATCTGCGACTTCGATTCTTTTTGGTTAGATCGACAGATTGACATACGTCTCTGAATTTGGCATGCAATGTAACATAATACCGTTAATCATTTGTTTCTCATTAACGTACTAGTGCGATAATAATTTGCTTCCTAGATTAGACATATTTGGCAACAAAGGTAATCCTCAAAATGTATATAACAATAGCATGCGTTTCACTTGCCTGCTTGGCGGGCTCGGGAAGACTGCTACCCGATGACCCCCGACGAAAGTAACAGCAACAACAAATGTCATCATTTTATCTGCCCCCAATTCTCCGGTTTCTGATGTGATAGTATTATAATACACATATCAGTTTACTCTCAAGACCTTTTGTTTTCGAACAGTGAAAATTCCATTCAAATCGATTGCTACATATTCATCCTCATCGGACTACTTTTCTTAGCCTTATTTCACACGTAGATTCAATAATTTTAACTCGCTAGTCTCCCACATAGTTTTCCCATGCGTATTTTTCGAGCCTTAAAACTGTGACTTCGACTCTTTCGTTCCGTCTTATCTTAAACCCTTAAAACGCATTCCTAGAAAGAGATCATCGCAGCGTGCCCTTAGTGAACTCTGCAGCAGTGCACTTTTGCTTCCCCTATAAGTGTTTAGACCTCAAGCGTAGTCAGACCCTTGGCGCCTATACTTCCACCATGCCCCCTTTTCACTGGGTTTTTCGGGTATTTAAGCCCTAAATTCTAGTGGAATGCGGGGGAATCAGTTCCGAACTCTCATCGACGGCGAAGCTCTGTCAATCGGACCAGCGAAGTACACCGTAGTAGATCGAGCACTAGTTTCCTTCGAAGCAGTTACAATTACCGTACGTACATCGTGTCTCATCGCGATCGTTAGGCAAGTCACAGTTCTTTCGTTTGAGGTTTGCAGCTTGCCTAATATAATTTATCCCCCCAAAAACATTAAAAGAAAAAAAAACGCCAAGTAACCCCCCGCCACCCAACAACCCAAACCACCGACTCACCAACCCATCAATCTTGCAAAAGTCATTTAAAAATTATCAAAAATAGAAATGGATATCATTGGTAAACGAAAACCAAGTTATAATTCAGATATATAATTAATAACATACAAGAAACCCAAGTTTCCATTCAAAGATACCTCGATTTAACTCGCATCAGCAATTAACAATAAACTCACAATAAATTAGCGATTAACAATAATAATAAAAAAAAACTTGGCGTGTGCGCGCTTCATTCCGAGGTAAGAAAGCAATGAGAAATTAATTTAAATGTAACATTGACTGTACTATAATATAAAATCCTAAGAAATATGACATTTACATTTCAATCATATATACTATGTACTACATCGAAAAGAACGTTCTCAATTCGTCGTGTATCTATTTCTTTCAAAGTTTTCTAGCAATATTACCAGAGCAAGTGTCTCGAATGAAGCGCGCACACGCCAATTTTTTTTTTTATTATTATTGTTAATCGCTAATTTATTGTGAATTTATTGTTAATTGCTGATGCGAGTTAAATCGAGGTATCTTTGAATGAAAACTTGGGTTTCTTGTATGTTATTAATTATAAATCTGAATTATAACTTGGCTTTCGTTTACCAATGATATCCATTTCTATTTTTGATCATTTTTAAATGACTTTTGCAAGATTGGTGGGTTGGTGAGTCGGTGGTTTGCGTTGTTGGGCGGCGGCGGGGGTTACTTGGCGTTTTTTTTTCATTTTAATGTTTTTGGGGGGATCTCAGTTCTTTTTGTTAGTTAATCGGTAACATAAAAATGTAATCTTTGATTTAAGTAATTCCCAAGGTACACATTTGACAAGTTTAATACTTCAACAATGTAGCGAATAAGAGGAGGATACAGCTTGTCTGTATAATGTAAAAATTATTTTTCCTTTTTATTCTGTAGCTAATATTACATTGCGAAAGCGTATTTGCTCACCAAATTTCAGGTCTCCTTCGCTGAAGTGATATTCTCCCTTGTTCAATACATTTGTGAAGTGTGGAACTTGTTAAATGTGAAGCTAAGAACCACTTAAGCGAGAGGCTTGAAATTTGATGAGCAGATACTGATACTGATACAACTTAGGAACAGGCCACCATTACCAATCAGTATATGTTCAGTACATTTCAGGTTTTTGGCTTAAGTAACTCTCAAGCTACACATTTGACATGGATGCAGCTTATCTGTACAATGTGTTACGTTCAGGAGGTAAGGACATAACAAATGTAACATATGAAGCGTTAGGGTCTAGGCACACGGGCATCGCCTCGCCTGGCCTGACCAGGCCTGACCCAGGCAAATCTATTGTCATGTCAATAGTGTCAGCAGGGTTTCCCTGGCCGAAGCCAGGGTGTCAGGCAGGTTTTCCCTTGTCGAAGCTAGGCCAGGCCTGGTCAGGCCAGGCGAGGCGATGCCCGTGTGCCTAGACCCTTAGACTTCATTATATGAAATTCAAAGCCATGCTATCTACTGGCAATTCACATTCGTCCAACAAATTTGGAGTCCTTCGCTTAGGTTTGTGAAGTGTGGAACTTGTCAAATGTGGAGCAAAGAACCACTCAAGCGACAGGTTTGCAATTTGATGAGTAGATACTAATACTGATACAACTTAGGAACAGGCTGCCATTACCAATCAGTATTTGCTCAGTACATTTCAGGTCTTTGATTTAAGTAATTCTCAAGCTACACGTTTGACATGTTTAATACTTCAACAATATGACGAATAAGAGGGGGATGCAGTTTATCTGTATAATGTGTTACGTTCAGGAGGTAAGGACGTAGCAAATGTAACATACGAAGCATTGGACTTCATTATATGGAACTCAAAGGCATGCAATCTACTGGCAATTCATATTCGTCCAACAAATTTGGAGTCCTTCGCTTACGTTATACATCCTCTCCTCATTCAACACATCTGAAAAGTGTGGAACTTGTCAAATGTGTAGGCTAAGAACAACTTAAGCGACAGACTTGAAACTTGATGAGCAGGATACTAATTTTCCACGACTAGTATGCCCCTAAATTAATATTACGATTAGGCTCAATACTTAATAAGTTCTATCTCTTATTCAACACATTTGTAATGTCAAATTTGACAGGGGCGTACCCAAGAACCAGTTCAGTTATAGATTTCAAACTTGCTGAACAGATACATAATTAAAAATTACAGAAGTCAAAGATCTAAAGTTTACTGAGCAAATACTGATTACTAGTAAGGTTCGTAGTTCAGAAATCATTTACATGAAAGACCTGAAGTATCACTTGGTGAACAAATTGTTGCTTTTTCATTTAAGTGTGTCCTGGTTATGCACTTGGCAACTTTGGTAGTCTATAATTGTATTGAATAAGAGGATATTGCTTAACAGTGTTAGATTGAGTAGGGTCATAAAGCTGTACCAATAAGAGAATAAAACTGTTAAATTTGTCAGATATCCTCGCGTAAGATATTCCTGTCATAAAATAGCCCACATAACCAAGGACTCGAAAGTCAAGGAAATAAGACATCTACCCATCTCGTGTTAGTTAGTCTCTTTCTACATGTCTAGCATCTCTCTCTAACATCAGCTCACATCTGCCTTCTCTCTCTAGCATAACATCATCTCGCAGCTAGAAATATTGATATAATATATGAACATTCTGCCACCTAGCGTGGAAAATATGTGACCTACATTTTTGGTCTGAATCTTCTTCTGAATCGTTTTCGCACGAGAAAATAAGAGGTGGAAATTCATATCTCTTGAACGCATGGACCAGTTTCCTTACTCTTTAGCTTATTGGATTCAGAAAAATAAATTAGGCTGTGCTTGATTCATAAGTTATGCTTGCAAGCTGTAATTTTTTCGGAAATCGAGGTGAAAGTCTTATATCGATCGAAAACCGCTACGCGTCGGGATAAGTAGTCTCGTCTTCTCGCGCTGTATAGCTATAGCTAACTACTTGGCGCGAGACTCTACCGAGTCTCCTGAAAAGTTTAACTTTAGTCTGTTGAAAGTTAGAAGCATAATAGCTTTTGGTAATAATCAGTGCCTATTTACTGATTACCATTAGCTAGGATGCATTTAAATTACAGATTAGATAAGCTGTACCCCCATACGCACTCTAACATTGGGGTACCTCGACTGTCGAATGCGTAGTTCAAGGAGCGCTGTAAGCGGTTTCTCCGGACCCCTGTCCGCGTCGGTCCGGGTGGACGCGCCTCAACTTCGCCTAAGTCCGTCCGGGGTTCCTGGAAGGGGGAAAGGGGAAAATGCTGGGCGCCAGGCCCCGATAAGGGCCGAATTTCTCCTATGTCCTCCCTCGTCCTGGTTGTTGCCTTCCGCTCGACCCCGGGCTGGACTCGGCGGTACTCGCCGGTGTCGGCCGGGCTAACTCGTGGCCGGTAGAGTGGCGAAGGTATTCGGGTCGGGAAAGGAGGCTGAATAATCCCACGCGGATGGGTGGCAACGGTGTTTATTATTGGCCGGGAAGCTGGCCGGAAAATCCTACGTCCGAGCGCTCGCGTCCGAACGTCGGCGTTCGGACCCTCGGCTTTCCCGTAGCCGCTACACAATCTATTATCCCGGCCGGTCGCGCTTGCCGGACGCTCGCCTGCTGGAAGGCTCGGACACGCCAAAGAATCGAACAGAACTTTCGATAACCTGCAGTCGCACTGCAATCGTACAAGATCGGCGGCCGATCTACGAGCCTCGAAGCCGGAAAACCCAAAACCGTTCGCATGCAAGTTACAAAGCTAGATGGTGGCGGCCGGGCCGCTCCTGGCTTTCATACGCCTTCCAATCTAATGGCTCACGGTGTTCTTTCCGAACCGGGGACTTTGTGGCGACTTGAAGAGTCGCCCCAAGGGGTAGACGCCTAGTGACCGGTGGTCACTCGCGCCAGGGTAGCCTCTTGTTGGAGCGTGAACGGCCGGCACCGAGATCTTTACAGGTAATAGGCAGGCGGCAATTCGCTGGGCTTACCGGTATAAACTCGCTCGCAAGAATTCCTCTCGTCCTACTCCTCTAATCGTCTTTGCTCACAGCTCTTCCTCGCACTCGCACACGCTTGCTCCGAAGGTCGCTCACAAAGTGAGGAGCTTCCGGTCCTACGCAAAATTCGTTTCGCGTTACGTTGCCGCCTTACGCTATCGATCTCTCGGTGCCGCCGCGCCGATCGGTCTCGATCGGTATCGAGGGCTCGCGTATCGATCCCGCGCGCTGGGATCGATCGTTTCGCTACGCTGCGCTCTCCGCCGCTGCCTTCAGCCAGCGAGAGCTAGGAGCCCCTGGTACGTCCGTCGGTCTGTCGCCGTTGCGTCGTCCGTCGTCTGTCCAGGGTCAGAGCGGCCTGATCGGCACGTCAATCGGCGTATCTGTACCCTCTGTATGGCTCGCAGGTAGGACTCGTTGGGTCCATTCTCCTCGAGCTTAACTCCCGCTCCTCGATCGACTCGCTGGTATCGTCGCTATATTGGGCTCGAAACAAGATAAGGCGCATTAGTAATTATTCGCTGGTTTTGGCGGTCCCCCTTGGAGCAACGGTTGTTGAGGTTAAGCGGCGAGTGCGAGGCGGCTTCGCGTGAGAGCGGGAGTTTTGGGACGGGCTACGCTGCCCCGTCACAACTCCCCCCTCCTTAGCTTGAGCCCATCGGGCGAATCACCTCGCCTCCGCACTGCAGATCTCGGTGCATTCCTGGTCGACACGCGGCCGTGCTCCAAAAGTTTCCAAAAAAAATGTAACGAACTGATAGGCCTACCCTGGTCTCGGAGTTCGTTGGAAATGCGAACTCCACGTCGTTTTGGCTACTCCCTAAAACTAGCATTCGCTGTCAATTGGTCGTGCATAGGTTGCGTGCAGTAAGGATTAGGTAGGGGTGTGCTGGGTGCTGGACTCTTGATTCCGGAATCTGGAACGGAGACGATGTCTTCTTGGCAGGAGCAGGTTAGGTGTCTCGTGCGACACGCGGTCTGCTTCTGGCGCGCTCGGTCAAAGTCGGGCGCGCTCGGCTCCTGTCGTCGTCGTCGTCAGCTGTCGGCGTTGGCGCTCGGCTTCGGCTGCCCTCGGCGCTCGGCTCGGCGAGCTGTTCGGCTCGCCGGCTGCGCTCGTTCGGCGCTCGGGCTTTGTCGTGCCGCTTCGCCAGTGTTCGGGCGCTTGCACTGGTCCGCGTGCAAGTGGCACGGCCGCTATGCGCTCGTCGCTGCGCTGACTTCTCGATGTCGTCCCGTTGTCCAGGGCTTGGCCCTTAGGCCGGTGTTGGGGCCCTGGGTTCTCCCTCGGTGGCCGCGGATGGTCGGCGGCTAGCGGGATTCCTCCTTTTCCTTCACCTCAGCCACGGCTGGTCGGTGGCTGTCCCCTTCGCTCCCCGTACGGCCACGGGTGGTCGGTGACCGCTGTTCCGGGTGGCGTTGTCCCCTTAGCGCTGGCTCTCGACGTAGAGGCGAGCCAGCGATGCTGCCTGGGGGCTAGCGCGATGCCAGCGGGCGGTGCGGTAGGGGCACCTGGCGTAGGCTGCCCCTTGGTGGCCGCACCTCTTACAATAAGGGCGGTCAGCTCGCCGGCTGCACCGTCCCTGGAGGTGCCCGGTGGTCCCGCACCGCCAGCACCGGAAGTCCGGGGTCGCGTCCCGGAGCGTCGCAGGTGGGGCCTCTTCCCGCAGCTGGGCTCGGGTTATCCCGAGCCTGCCCAGGGCCTCCCGCGGGAAGGCCGCTTGCTGCCGCTGGGTGCGGAGTGCGTCCGCCGCAGCCTGGGCCGCCCTCCGGTCTGCCCGGTCCTGTTCGTAGGCCCTCCGGCGGGCCTCGTCCTCTTTAGCCTCGTGCCGTAGCAGGTCGGCAAAGGCCTGCAGGACCCTGGTCCACTGGAGCTCGTCGTCCGGCTGGGCGCCGAACCACGGCGGCAGCTCCTGCCGCTCGGGCTCCGTCGGGGGGTCCATCGGGCCCCTGGTCTTCCGGGGCTCGTCGGCCTCGAGCTCGGCTTCGGGGCGGCCGATCCGCCTCCTCCCCCTGTGGCTCCCACGGCCGGCCATCCCATACATCGTCGTGGTTTGCTATGGGAGTCAGTAGGAAAAAAAAAGGTGATGGGGTCCTCTTCAGGTCCAACGGCCCTGGTGTCTTCCTCCACCACTACCTTAATCCTACAACCTTCACCAGCTAGCTCTATTAGTCCCGGGTTTCTACGCAAGGCTTATTCTACATACGACTTAAGATCTTGCACATGGGCTTTTCCAGCCGGCTTGCCGTCGAGTGTCGCACACTCGTAGACTACTCGCGAGAGCTCCTTCGAGATCACAAAGGGCCCATGGAATTTAGTGGTTAACCTGGCAGCCACATTCTGTGCGGCTGAGGAGAGGACATGCTGTCGTTTAAGCACGCGATCACCAGGCTTAAATTGTCGGTTTCGGCGGCCGCGGTTATAGTATCGGCTCTGTAGTTCGTACGCGTTCTCTAAGTTTTCGGCAACCCATTGGCGCAGCTCTCCGACCCGCTCCATTCGCGCCGTCCAGGACTCTCGATCGGCCGTCGGCCAGACATCGTCGCCGGCGGACGCTCCCTCCCTCCCTCGAAAACAGCGAGCTGGCATAGGCTCGCGACCGAAGTTCAAGAAAGCCGGAGTCGCTCCGAGAGTCGTGTGTTTCGCCGTATTATACGCGAATCGGAAGTGCGTAAGGTCCCACTCGCGGTGGTCTTTCTTTATGAACGCGACGATCATCGTTTTTAGAACTCGATTCACTCGTTCGACGGGGTTTGCCTGAGGGTGGTACGGCGGTGTCGTCGCTCGCCGGATACCGTATTCGCTTGCAAGCGTTCCTAACGTTTTATTTACGAACTCGGTCCCGTTGTCCGTCAGCAGGACTTTCGGGACTCCCCATCGCGATAGGATTACGTCTTCGAACGCGTTGCTTATCTTTTTCCCGTTCGCTGCGCGTAACGGGCAAACCTCGATCCATTTGGTGAAAAGGTCCTGGAACACCACTATATATTGGTATCCGGCTTTGCTGCGCGGGAGTGGACCCATGACGTCGGCGGCTACTATTGTCCAGGGCTCGTGCGCGTAGTGTCGTCCCATCGTGCCGAGCGGCGCGCCTTGTTCGACTTTCGTGCGCTGGCAGGTGTCACACGCGCGTACGTATTTCGCGACGTCTCGGAACATCCGCGGCCAAAAGTACCTAAGGAGGAGACGTTCATACGTTTTCTCTCGGCCGAGATGGCCGGCCTGTGGCTCGTCGTGTGCTTCTGCGAGCAATTCGCGCTTTTCCGCGTTCCGCGGGACCAGCTTCCACTCGTTTAGTTCGTGTCCGAGGATGTCACGCTCCATATCGTTCGCGCGCCGGCGGTAGAGGCGATCGTTCTCGATCTTCCAGTCCTCGTGCAACTTCGGTTCTTTTCGGACGCGCTCGAGTTTCGCGTCATACCAGCGATCGGGACTCGCAGCTATCGCGGCTAACAGCTGTTCCGTTCGGGCTTCGTGCATCATCGCGAGCGCTCCCACCACTCGGCTCGCGTCGGTGTCTTCGGGCGGGCTCGGGCGTTCTCGGTCGTCGTCGGCGGCTGCCTCAGCTGCAGGCTCGTACGCTCGCGAGAGCGCATCGGGCACGTGATGGAGTGCGCCTTTCCTATGCACGACTTCAAAATCGTATTCTTGCAGCTGAAGTGCCCACCGAGCGAGTCTACCTGTCGGGTCTTTTAGGTTTCTTAGCCACCGGAGGTTACTATGGTCCGTGATGACCGTGAACGCATACCCTTCTAGATACGGTCTAAACTTTTTGATTGCCCAAAGCACCGCGAGACACTCTTGCTCGGTGGTCGAGTATTTGCGCTCGGCGTCTGAGAGCGTTCGGCTCGCGTATGCAACGACCCGCTCGCGCCCCTCGATCTCCTGCGTGAGTACAGCTCCGAGTCCGATCGTGCTCGAGTCGGTCTAAAGTACGAAAGGCACTTCGAAATGCGGATACGTGAGGACTGGAGTTGTCGCGATCGATTCGCGCAGGACGTCGAATGCCGCTTGCTGGTCCGCGGTCCACTGCCACTTCCGGTCTTTTCGCAGCAGCTGAGTGAGCGGCTCGCTCACCGTCGCGAATTCCGGGATGAATTTCCGATACCAGGAGGCCATGCCGAGGAAACGTCTCACTTGCTTGATGTTCCGAGGTTCCGGATACTCGAGAATGGGTCTTATCTTTTCGGGATCGACTTTTAACCCGTCTGCGTGGACGACGAAACCGAGATACCGGACTTCCGACTTGCAGAATTCGCATTTATCGGGGTTTACGGTGAGGCCGGCCTGCTGTATTCTTCGGAGAACTCGCTCGAGCCAAATCAGGTGGTCGTCAAAGGTCTCGGTGACCACTATAATGTCATCGAGGTACGCGAAAGCGAAGGGTTCCATTTCCGGGCCGATCAATCTGTCGAGTAATTTCTGAAACGTCGCGGGAGCCCCAGTCAAGCCGTACGGCATCCGAATAAAATGGAAAAGCCCGCGACCGGGCACGGTAAAAGCCGTAATTTCTCGACTTTTCTCGTCGAGAGGCACTTGAAAATAGGCTTGACTGAGGTCCAGCGTCGATATGTATTTCGCGGCTCTAAGCTTGTCCAAAATACTAGTCATGATCGGCAACGGATACGCGTCCTTTCGTGACACGCTATTGAGTTTACGGAAGTCCAAACAGAACCGATATTTTCCGTTCGCTTTGCGCACCATGACAATCGGGCTTGACCACGCGCTATTAGATGGCTCGATGAATCCGTCAGCTAATAGTTGATCGACTTCCGCGTAAATGGCTTCCTGTACTTTCGGCGAGACCTGATAATACCGTTGTTTTATCGGCGCGTTGTTGCCGACGTCTATCGTGTGCGTGATGAGGGAAGTTAGCCCTGTGGCCGGCTTGAGTTGACCTACCACGCGGTCGAGGAACTGTCGAAGCCTCGTAGTTTCCTGTTCGGCCAGGCGCGCGATGCCGCAGCAGCGGGGGTATTCCCTCACGTCCGCACTATACGCGAAACGCTCGCTCGGCCGATCTCGGAAGTACCATTCATTCACCGCGTAGTCGATCGCGATCCCGAGTTCTCCTATCGCGCGCACGCCTAAGATGACCGGTCCGCTTAGGGACTCTAGCGTGCGGAATTCGAGACGCTTCGTGCGTCCCCTCACCGTAACCCTGGCGTTTCCGGACGCTCTCGAACAGTCGACGAGCCCATTCCCGAGAACATAGTATTTCGGAGTGGACACCTGCGTTCTCACGCGAGAACCGAGTCGCCCTAAAGTCTCCGGACTTATGAAATTGTCGCTGGCGCCGCCGTCTACGAAGGCACGGACGAGTAGCCCTTCGATTTTTGCCGGGATGTACACGAGGGATGGGCTAGCCTCGCTCGCGGCCGGTGCCTCGAATTCGAGCGAGTCGTCCGATTCCTCGGATTCGGTGGAGGTGTCGATCGTTTTTCCGCCGTCCGCTATTCCCCCCTTTAGCGTCGGCCGCCCCGGTTTCCCGAGCACTTCGGGCATCGCGCGTTCGGAGTCCCCGGGTTCCCGCACCGGACGCAGCGGAGTACCTCCTCGCTCCGGCAGCCAATGCGCACGTGGCCGGGCTGCCCGCACCTCCAACAGCCCTGTGGCTCGCCTGCGCTCGCGCGATCCCGCTCGCGGTTATTATTGCGGGGACGTCTCGGCCGATCTACCATCTCCGCGCTCGTGCTGGCCCGCTGTTCGGTGGCCAGTTGGGCGAGTACCCCGGGGTTCGCCCGCCCTCCCCTTGGCGCCGGCGCCTCGCGGTACTCGGGCACGGTGTCGTCCGGAGGGGGCGCGTGGAACTCGAGTTCCTCGGCGCGCTCGGTCAACTCCTCGACCGTCAGGTACTCGTGGAATCGTATCAGTGACCGGTAATGCAGCAGCATATTGTCGTAGAGGAGGTGGAGGATCTGCTCGTCGCTCATGGGAGGATGTATCCTCCGGCAGATGGACTGGAGCTCGGTTTGGTAGATGGCGAAGGGTTCGCCGCATCGCTGCTTCCTCCTCGTGGCTGCTGCTAGTTTGTCCGAACTGGTCGCCCGGTCGAAGTGGCGGAAGATGGCCCTCTCGAATTCCGCCCAGGTGCGGAATTGACGGCGGGTGGACATGAACCAGTCGTAGGCGTTTCCTTGTAGCAGCAGTGGGAGGCACGCCAGCATGGAGCGGTCGTCGATGGCCAAGAGCTCCCTCCGGTACTCGATCTCTCCCAGGAAGCGTTCGAGCTCTCTCACCTCTCCCGCGTACCGCATCGGCCACTTCCTGACGGCGTCATAGGGGCTCTCGACCGGATGCGGCCGGGGCGCGAGTCCCGTTGAGGTGGACGCGGCGTCGCGGTAGGGATAGGCGCGCGATATGGGCGCGTGTCGCGGGAAACGGTCCCGCTCCTCGTCGTCGCGGATAGCGGACGGCAGATCCCAGCTGGGTCGGGGGGTGAGGGAGGCCTTGCGGCCGGGCGCGTCTCCGGGAGGCACCGTCTTGGGCGCCTCCCGGGATTCGCGAACGGTCTCGCAGTCGTCCTCCCCTTCGGACTCAAGGACTTCGCTCGATTCTGCGATCGGCTCGCCGGTGGCCTTTCCGCGCGGGGCCCTTCGCGCCTCCACGGAGGCTCGTGCCTCCTCTCTACGCCGGCCCATCTCCTCCAAGTAGCGTCCGCGGAGCTCATCGATGGTCCCGCTCTCGTCACACCCGCATGTTTGGAGGAGGTCCCTTAACCCCTCCTCCCCTAGGTGTCAAACGAGCTGCTCGAGCTCACTTTGCCGCACGTACGCCATGCTAATTACGGTGCGCGAAATCGACCTGCAAACGGCCGACCTTGGATCCGTACGCGGCCGACAACCGGTGTTTATTAGGTTCGGTGCTCTAGTCCCCCAACGCGGTTTTTCTAACTCTGACCTCCTCAGCCGCTACAGGTGTTTACTGAGCTCACCTACCTTACCGTTATGTAACGGCCACGTTTGAATGGACTCCCTTTGTGACCTGGAACAAATGCACCAAAGCGATCGCGACTGGCGTGTCCAAGCTCGCGAAAAATTCAACTTTCCCAGCCTCTCTTTCCCAACTTTTTAGTGGGCCCCACGTTGGGCGCCAATTTGTAAGCGGTTTCTCCGGACCCCTGTCCGCGTCGGTCCGGGTGGACGCGCCTCAACTTCGCCTAAGTCCGTCCGGGGTTCCTGGAAGGGGGAAAGGGGAAAATGCTGGGCGCCAGGCCCCGATAAGGGCCGAATTTCTCCTATGTCCTCCCTCGTCCTGGTTGTTGCCTTCCGCTCGACCCCGGGCTGGACTCGGCGGCACTCGCCGGTGTCGGCCGGGCTAACTCGTGGCCGGTAGAGTGGCGCAGGTATTCGGGTCGGGAAAGGAGGCTGAATAATCCCACGCGGATGAGTGGCAACGGTGTTTATTATTGGCCGGGAAGCTGGCCGGAAAATCCTACGTCCGAGCGCTCGCGTCCGAACGTCGGCGTTCGGACCCTCGGCTTTCCCGTAGCCGCTACACAATCTATTATCCCGGCCGGTCACGCTTGCCGGACGCTCGCCTGCTGGAAGGCTCGGACACGCCAAAGAATCGAACAGAACTTTCGATAACCTGCAGTCGCACTGCAATCGTACAAGATCGGCGGCCGATCTACGAGCCTCGAAGCCGGAAAACCCAAAACCGTTCGCATGCAAGTTACAAAGCTAGATGGTGGCGGCCGGGCCGCTCCTGGCTTTCATACGCCTTCCAATCTAATGGCTCACGGTGTTCTTTCCGAACCGGGGACTTTGTGGCGACTTGAAGAGTCGCCCCAAGGGGTAGCCGCCTAGTGACCGGTGGTCACTCGCGCCAGGGTAGCCTCTTGTTGGAGCGTGAACGGCCGGCACCGAGATCTTTACAGGTAATAGGCAGGCGGCAATTCGCTGGGCTTACCGGTATAAACTCGCTCGCAAGAATTCCTCTCGTCCTACTCCTCTAATCGTCTTTGCTCACAGCTCTTCCTCGCACTCGCACACGCTTGCTCCGAAGGTCGCTCACAAAGTGAGGAGCTTCCGGTCCTACGCAAAATTCGTTTCGCGTTACGTTGCCGCCTTACGCTATCGATCTCTCGGTGCCGCCGCGCCGATCGGTCTCGATCGGTATCGAGGGCTCGCGTATCGATCCCGCGCGCTGGGATCGATCGTTTCGCTACGCTGCGCTCTCCGCCGCTGCCTTCAGCCAGCGAGAGCTAGGAGCCCCTGGTACGTCCGTCGGTCTGTCGCCGTTGCGTCGTCCGTCGTCTGTCCAGGGTCAGAGCGGCCTGATCGGCACGTCAATCGGCGTATCTGCACCCTCTGTATGGCTCGCAGGTAGGACTCGTCGGGTCCATTCTCCTCGAGCTTAACTCCCGCTCCTCGATCGACTCGCTGGTATCGTCGCTATATTGGGCTCGAAACAAGATAAGGCGCATTAGTAATTATTCGCTGGTTTTGGCGGTCCCCCTTGGAGCAACGGTTGTTGAGGTTAAGCGGCGAGTGCGAGGCGGCTTTGCGTGAGAATGGGAGTTTTGGGACGGGCTACGCTGCCCCGTCACAGCGCACAATCTAAAGTGATGAAATTTACTAAACAACTACTGATTACTAATAGCTAGTATGTCGCTAAATGACACATGATTGATAATTATTGCTTGCTTAAGGGGCTAGACTCCGGTCGTCGCGGTACTGCAGAGTCGCTGTGTTACCGGCAAAATTCGGCCGAAATATGGGTCCAGGGATCCTCTTCTTTCTCCCTTATATGAAATGATTTTAGGTTGTGAAAGGTGTCAATCGAAAGAGGAAAGTTCAATAAAGGCGGCGGTACGCGTCGTTTTATGAGATTATGTTGTTTTTTGTAATTCTAATGTCCCAAATGTGGCCCGAACCGCTATGACGGAGACCTTTTTCTCGTGGGTTTTTATGACACTATAACAGTTTTGTTTCAAAAACTATCAGCACCGCCGCTTTGATGGAACTGTCTTGTACCAATTGCAAGCTTTTACAACCTAAAATACTTTCTCATAAGCAAGAAAAGACGCGACTCCTGGACCATTGCTTCGTGATGCTCTATCGCCATATTGTCGATATACAGATCAATATAAGTGAGTACTTTAGATCCACCAGTGGGTCCCAGATAACGCCTAATTGAGAGGGCTATTGATACCAAGTCAACGATACAACAAGCCGTTTGACAGCAGATCATGGGGTTAGGCATCTAGGAGATACAGAGATGCCTGATAACAATATGACTTTGGAAGAATGCTCCAAAGCTCCAAACAGAAAAGAAAGTTTAGAAAGACGGGCTTGTAGTAGCTTTATGAGATTAGTTTTATTGTTTAGTCAATATGGTAATGTATTTCAAGATGGACAAATGTAACAATCTTTCAATGTGTTTATCAACTGCAGCACCTTGTTATTGCAATGTTATACCATTATAATGATTGTACTCGTTTGCGATCAGATACATACTGCCAATATTGTGAAACTGTCAGTACCCATGGCATGCTGGTTATAGTTCTAGAATAAACTCTGACTGTACTGGAAAGGGTTTACGCTATTGAAAGTATCCAATTTTGTGATGTTATAAACCTTCTTCAGTACTGTGAATGTTTATAACTGAGCATTCAATTAGTACAGACGGTGGTATTTGCAGTTCTGGCAATATATACCTGGACACACCCTTGATACAACAAACATAAGCGTTTCCTACTATGCCAGAGACTAAGCGCAGCTATGTTCTTTTTTATAACATGTTGTTTAGGATGACACTCAAGAGAATTTGAATTCGACTATTTTAGATTGTACAGTAGATTAGGATTTAGCACTAAGGTTCGGTTTAAGTAAATAAAGCACTTTAAACTATAAAAACGGTCTATTTAGTCACTAAAGATTCGTTAATAGAGTAAAGACAGTCAAGGTTCACAGTCAGTTTTCAGTTCACACAATAGTATTCAAGTTTAAGCACAAACAAGAAGCGCACAGCAAACAAGAGCAAGCACAAGTCAGTAAGCACAAGAGAAAAGGAGACAAGCGATCTCAGTTTCGTAGCGAAGCACACTGTACGGCGGATCCAAGCGGAAGAGAGCGATAGCAGGAGAACAAGCGTATTTAAAGACCTGAGTGACTTTGGAATAATCCAGAGTCTTCAAACGAACTCGGCGATTTCAGTTAGACGGTCGCGGTGGCAAGGTGACACTTGCTTACAAATAGTGAACGCTCATTACCGTCGAGACGCATAAGTTTCAGATCTTGAACATTTTGAACACATGTAATTATCGAGAAACATACAAAGTGGCTTGTAAGTATTGGAAATCATAACGCAGGTCTTCAAGTATACCTTTTAATGAAAATGTCCTGTCTAACTCTCTTGGTTTTTTATGAACTGCTACTTTCTACCGACTTCGAAAAGGAGGAGGTACTCAATACGACTGCTATATATATATATATATATATATATATATATATATATCTACAGATATATATATCTACAGATTGAAAAGGCGAAGTATACCCTATCGAATATACTAATATTGATAACATTAACTGGTCTGGTATTCAACAATTCCGAACAATTCCGACATCCCATAGGTGTAGGTTAATCTAGCAAATACTTATATACTATCACGTAAATAAATAAATTATTCTCGAGTCTCGCTCGAAAGCAAGGTTCGAGAATAATGGGAAACGATATTTATTCAGTAACCAATAGACTTTAACTTGCACTTGAGACGCTAGTTTAAATAGGGGAAACCGAATTTCCCAACTCTTATATTTCTCTCAGACGATACTTTTCGCGACACTTCAGCCCGGGAGATTCGAAGCCTACTATTCTCTAGTACCGCAAAATGGGCGCCAGGCATCGAAAATGCCACACAAAATCGCAAAAATCAGAAAGAGAACAGCAACATTGAATCTCCCGAGACGGCAGAACTTCGGCTAAATCAGACAAACAAGGAGAGCACGTGGGTTCGACATGAATGAACAAGCCAGGATTGAGCTAGTATGGATGATTTTATTTCGACAATGAGGCAGAGAAAGAGTCCTTCGCTCGAGGTGTTCATCAGCAACCTCGGGCGAAGCACGTGGTTGCGAGTTAGAATAGTCGAAGTTACATTTAGATGTTCGCTAGCTGGACGCAGTTGGCCGGCGCTAATAGTCTTCCCGAATTCTCGGTGTTCAGGATTCTACAGATTCATGATAGTTGACTCTTGGCTGACTTCGTCAGCCCGCAGGAAGATCTCAGTTTACAGAAGCGATAGTACAGAAAGAATTAAAGCTAAGGATAAGATCTAGATAACAGATCGAAAATGGAAACTTACAGTCGAAAAGCGAGGAGGCCTGAAGGGCCGAGAAACAGCGAATCTCTAGCTGGGATCTCACAAAGAAGTCAGTCCCTCACAAAAGCTAGAGTGGAAAGGTGTTCGCTTACCGACAGTTATTATCTGAGGGTAGCACGTCGCTAATAAGGAGGATCTGGGAACACTAGTCCTTCCTTCCTTCGTTGCGTCTTTTTGTGCGTTAGTTTGGTAGTCTCGATAGTCGCTAGTCGCTCGCTCGCTTCGACGGTTAGCACAAGAGTGTCGAATTCTGTGCGCTATTCCCTAACGCTCGTTAGCCGCCTTTGTCCCCGAAAACGATTACAATTGGTCGCCGGATCCTTTTTTTTTACGTGGGGAAATCCTCATGGACACCCCGCCGCCCTGATGGGAGCGACGGGGTAGTGCCGGACTCTTACCGGCTAAAACCCCATGGTGGCCATCCTCCGCGCTTAGTGGGGCGGCACCGGGAACTCTTGTCGAACGCGACCGGTCCCGCCCCTCTCGGGGGGCACATCTCATGGGGGAGGGGGGGGGGAGAGAAAGCCATCCCCGCTCTCGCGTAAGCGAAAGAGGGAGGCGTCGCCCACCCTTGCGGGGAGGCACGGCTCGACCCACTCCTTCGCTATCAGCGAAGAAGGAGCGAGCCCGTGTCTCCCGCTGTTCCACAAGAACCTCCTTGATGAGACGTGCGACCACGACACGTCCCGCCCCACCTCGGGGTCGTTTATGCGGGCGACAGAGCCACCACTCTGCCGCCTCACGGCCCTTTGGTGCGTACCCGGCCCGTGAGTGGGGCCGGGTACTCTGGCTACTACGGGGGAGGGGGCTGCATCCCCCCGCGCGGGGCGGCGGCGAGGACGGGCCCTCGCCAAACGGAAGGGGTCCGTCCTCTCTCGCCGCCGCTCTGCCTCCTCCTTTTGGAGGACGACCTCCTCACAAAACGTGAGGAAGGCCCTCCGCGACCTCCCGCTGCCGAGGATCTCCCTAATGACCATCGGCAGCGAGAGAGTGCCATAGGCCCAACTGTGCGCCAACTCTGGCCCGTCGAGACGACAATCGGTCAAGCCTCCCACGATGCAGGGTGCCTCGGGGTCACCTGCCTCACCGCCCGGTTCCTCCAACGATGACCAGTCGTCTTCTGACACCTTTGGAGACTGCTGATCCCCTTAATGTTCACCCTGGTCGGGCCGAGTTCCTCTGGGCTGGCAGATTTGGCGATTCCGGGTGCTGTGGGTCGATGGTCGCCCATGAGTTGCTTCTCCCTTATTGGCTCAGACGAATTTGCAGGCGTTAATATTGCGTTTAGATCGCTAGTATTGTCCTTATTGGTGGCGCTTTTCTCTAATATCGTGCGGCGCTAGTTTTAAACTGGTGGAGATAGCTTTTTGTGACGTAAGTCACAAAAAGCTGGAACTGACCGTTCTCAGCTTCGACACATCCTTCGAGGCGGCGATACCAGTTTAATTGCACACCATCCAGCACCCACGGATTCTGCCGAATCGAGTTACGGCAAACGGCATATTATTCAAAAAACGTCAGACTTTCATTTTAAAAAAGGCAAGCAGAGAAAGTGGAAAGGTGCTGGCTGTTTATTGGAAACAATTACAATTAAATAAAATTATTATAATTGAAACATCTTTTGCGTATCTCGGGAATTTTTTTTATGAAAGTTTGATCTTTTCTAAATAATATGCCGCTTGCCCTCGTATAATCGCGGTGTTATGATTTTGTAAAGAAAAGTTGACCCGAAAAAGTGTCGTTTGGAGTAGTGGGTTACGATATTATTGCATAACTAAATAAGTCTATGGTGCACCAAAAGGAAATTTAGTGGCTCTTTAGAAAACACCCCGATGCATCTGCCAACTTAATTCCAGTAAAGTAGAAATATGCCTATAGGAGGTATTTGCAATTAAACACAATAATCTACAGGTATTACAAATCAAACAACTTCTGCATTCTTCAGCTATTTTTTATCAAAGTTTGATCTTTTCTGAATATTACACCATTGACGGCTTGTTGATATCTCCTGCTTGCGGAGTTATGATTTTTTTTAGAGGAAAGCACATTGTGAGAAAGTGTATTGTGACCCAATTCCCAAGCGCTCCCTTCCTTGACTCCCCTGGAGAGCCCAAAATCTTTGCCACGAAATTCCCCTCAAGGTAGTTTCGTGTGAAGGGGTCGGGGTGAGGCGGTGGGTCCCCAAGGGTGGAGAGAATTCGGGTGTCACAGAAGAAACGGGACAAAATTCCAAGATTGCTATGGGAGATCGGCTGTGATTCACTAAACGCAATTATTTAATGGACGCGAACAAAACGCCAGACACTCGATCCGTAAACGCGAGCGATAGACGGAGACAGTACGATAATCACACGAGCGGGAAACGTGAGCGATAGACGAAGACCGAACGATAATCACACGAGCGGTAAACGCGAGCGATAATCTCTACGATATTCGGTTCGATAATCACAATGCGATATTCGCTCGAAAGATACGCGAGGCGATACTCACAAGGACGATACGCGATGCGATACTCACACGAACGATAATCTCAATTATAGCATAACTCGGCAATAATAATCACAGTCGATCCCCAAAGGATCAAAACGCGATGGTTTGGCTAATCTCAGTGTAGCCAGGTAGCCAAAACGCTGGCTAATCTCAGCAGAGAGGGGGAGGTTCACGACTCAGAGGAGAAAACCGTAGTCACTAATATTTGAACGATAATCTCACAAGCCAAAAGATGTAGGCTGAAGTCGTCGCTGCTTGCTCGCCACCAAGCGTTCACGAAATGGCGGCCACGGGCCGCCGCGGTATTCGAACGTAAGTTTCGGCTGGAGTTCGCAGGATACTCTGAATTACACTGGTGCACACAGTTGACGTCGGCGAAAGAATAAATTTTCCAATCGAAAAGTGCTCACTTTATACTCGAACATTGAGCTTCGAGGGCGCGACGATTGGCTCCTTGCTATGACAGGCTACCCCTGATTGGCTCAGGGACATAGAATGTGTTCAGGCGCGGAGGCCTGCCTGTGCCGAGGCTTTCGCCTATAACAGGAGCGGAAGTGGTGAGTGCAGGCTCACACACTTCAAAACGAGCGACTATCCCCGCTCTACCAGCTAACGAAGGCTGACACCCGAGTTGGTGGTACGCAACTCACACGCCGGGACCCATACAGGCCCCTTCCCCAGCATACGGGGCTAACCTCTGCCACCACGATCGTCCTACCAATGTCGGGCTCGATTCGAGACCGAGGGGCCCCGACCCCGTGGTACCATTATTCGCGGCCGAGTGGTCTAACCGTTCACGGACGCAAGCGCGGCAGCTTGTACGTTACCGCTCCCAATTTAGGCCCAACAGCCTGACAGACTGGTATGCCTACAACACTCGGTTACCCCGTGGTGACGTGAAACACCATAAGCACCAGTAGGAATCGGCCTGTATAAAAAAACACAGACCTTTCCGCCTACGGTGCCCCCCTGCGGGGTGGCTCAGAGACACTTGCAAACCTTACATGAAACTTATCGGTACCCGCTAATCCGCGCGGCATAAGTTCGCAGGAATTCGGCGGCTCGGCCTAAAACCGCCGTTCCCAGAACCGAACGAAACAGAGTCCTCGCTCGCGCGAAAACTCTGGCAGGGCCGCAGATAACCCGCAGATTACCCTGCCTTAAGATGAAGGGAGGAATCCTTCGGGCTGGCAATTCCTCTGCCAGCCCATAACACTAATGCCCATTCTTACAGCGCGTACCAAGGTGTACTGCGCGAATGGATGACACAAAAAACGTCGGGAATCCCGCACAATGCCACAACGGTGGATCAACGGCAAGGGCAGAAGGAAAGTGGAGCCGGCTCTACCGCACCCCCAAGCCCTGTCCGGAGCAGGCAAGTGGATGTCCCTCCGACCCTACGGACCGAAAAATCGGCGGATTCCGACGACTAACCGCAGCAGCGGCCAAGAAGTTTCCTATAATGAAAGCGTTAAATTAAAGCAGCGTCTGTGTGATGCGGCCCTGGCTACGCGGCGATGCGCAGCCCGCTGATCCGAATGTTGCTGCTCTTTTCCCCATAGTTGGAAAAGGTGGTAGCTGTAAGCTTGACAGAATATAGTCGTGAAGAAATGTAAAACTGACGACGTCAGGCAACGAATGCGCGCTCAAGCGAGCCGGCGAGCCTTCTATCCCCACCACAAGCTCTGAGGGCGTTGAAGACGTGCAATACGCTGGGTATTTGTGACGGGTAGAAAACTGCCACATCACAGTATGTATGGACGTGGAATGTGATGACTTAGCAAGTAAATAGCCCTATACTGAAATAAAAACAGAAGAATCAATAGATTTAATGTCACTAAGCAGATTAGCGTAACTTGACAACGCGATGCAAAGAAGAGCGGAGTGGTGGGAAAATTTGGAGAGGAAAAGCAGAGAGGAGGATTAAAGGGAGAAAGAAAAAGGCACGAAGCGACGAAAAAGATGGAGCTTGGGAGGGGTGAGGGAGGTTCGGAGGAGATTAGAAAGAAAGGGATTGTGAAAAAGAAAGGAAGGCCATCAAACGCAGAGAGATTGAGGAAACATAGCACGGGTAGTTTGGGAAGTTTAGTAGGGATATTTAAAGAATACGGAGGAATGAAGAAGAAAGAGAGAGAAGGGGCGGCAAGGGGGGGGGTGAAGGGGAAAGCGGAAAAGCATTCAAAAAGAGCACCAAGACGCTAGGGTCCCAAAGGACTGGTGAATAGGAGGGTGCGGGGGGAGAACCTGAGCTGGAAGAGGAAAGTGAGGGGGAGATAATAAAAGAGGAAGAGGTTAAGGAGATGCTCTGGGCTATGATGGAAGAGATAAAATGATACAGCAAGGAGGTAAAAAGGTTGCAAGAGGAGCTCAGGAAAGATAGGAAGCTAAGAAGGAAGGTGGATGGAAGAAATGATGGCAAAGATGGAGAAATGGGAGTGGGAAAGGGAGTCGAAGGGAGCAGTAGAATTCAAGGAAGAGGGAAGAGGGAGGATCAGAGAGTTAGAGTTGAAAGTGGACAGGAAGGAGAAGGAGGAGAAGAGGAATAATATAGTAATAAAGGGCATAGAGGTAAAGGGGGAGGAGATAGGAGAGGGGATAAAGGCACTATGGGGGAGAATGGAAGCGAAAGAAGATGTCGTAGAAATAAGGAGGATAAATGAAAGACGATTAGGAATGGTGGTAGTGAAGCTAGGGAGCTGGAAGTCAAATAGGAAGGTGATGGAGGCGAGGTACAAACAAACAAAAGTAAAGGTGGATGACCATTTGGCGGAGATAGAGAGGAGGCCAAGATGGAAGATACAGAGGGAGGCCGAGAAGGAAAGAGGAAAGACAGTGAGGGTGCAAGTGTGTTATATGAGAATGTGGGTGAACGGGGAAATAAAGAGATAGAATGAGACGGCAGGGGGATGGTTTGGGAACAAGAACGGAAACGAATAAGGAAGGTAGAGCAAGGGATGGAGGGAACGAATGGAACGAGAGAAGGGGGCGTGATAGCATTTTGGAATGTGGCAGGATTGAAGAATAAGGACGCGGAGTTCTGGAAGGGGCTGGAAGAGTGCGATGGAATTATAATCAGTGAGACATGGGTTCATGAGGGTAATTGGAAGAGGATACGGCAAGGGCTGCCGAGGAGAAGGGGGTAGCATATCGAGGTACAAGAAGGTAGGCAAAGAAGGGAGGAGGTTATGCAGGTGTCTGGGGGAGCGGGGATGGTCGATGGTCAGCCGCTTATAATAAGGTTAGAAGGGACATGGGTTGCAAAGGAAAGGTACAGGAATAGAAGAGGAGAGACGAATGAAAGGGGAATATGGGACGAGAGAGTGATTGTGGAGTTAAGTAGAAGCTTTGGAGAGGGGTGGGAAGAGCTGAAGGGGGGGGGGGTAAAGGCAGCATTGTCGAAGGTGTAAGGGAATGAGAAAGCAAAAGAAGAATGCAGGGAGGAGAAGAGTGTGACGGGGCAGCGTAGCCCGTCCCAAAACTCCTGCTCTCATGCGAAGCCGCCTCGCACTCGCCGCTCAACTTAAACAACTGTTGCTCCAAGGGGGACCGCCCAAACCACCGAACATATACTAATGCGCCTTTATCTTGTCTCGAGCCCGATATAGCGACGATACCAGCGAGTCGATCGGGGAGCGGGAGTTAAGCTCGAGGAGAATGGACCCGACGAGTCCTACCTGCGAGCCATTTAGAGGGTGCAGATACGCCGATTGACGTGCCGATCAGGCCGCTCTGACCCTGGACCGACGACGCAACGGCGACAGACCGACGGACGTACCAGGGGCTCCTAGCTCTCGCCGGCTGAAGGCAGCGGCGGAAAGCGTAGCGTAGCGGAACGATCGATCCCAGCGCGCGGGATCGATACGCGAGCCCTCGATACCGATCGAGACCGATCGGCGCGGCGGCACCGAGAGATCGATAGTGTAAGGCGGCAACGTAACGCCGAACGAAATTTGAATAGGATCGGAAGCTCCTCACTTTGTGAGGGACCGGCTAGGAGTACAAGCGTTACGCGAGTGCGAGAACCGAGCAGTGACCAAAGTTCGTAGAAGAAAGGATATTTGAGCGAGCTATTAGATCACGGTAAGCCCAGCGAATTGCCTGCCTGCCATTAAAGTAATCGTAGATCTCGGTGCCGGCCGTTCACGCTCCGACAAGAGGCTATCCTGGCGCGAGTGACCACCGGTCACTAGGCGGCTACCCCTTGACGCGACTCTTCAAGTCGCCGCAAAATCCCCGGTTCGAGGAGAACATCGCAAGTCCTTAGATTGGGAGGCGTACGAAAGCCAGGAGCGGCCCGGCCGCCACCATCAACCCTTGTAACTTGCATGTCAACGGTTTTGGGTTTTTCCGGCTTCGAGGCTCGTAGATCGGCCGCCTATCATTTGCAATTGCAGTTCGACTGCAGGATTTCGAGAGTTCCATCCGATTCTCTGGGGTGTCCGAGCTTTCCAGCAGGCGAGCGTCCGGCAAGCGCGACCGGCCGGGATATTAGATTCTATAGCAGCTACGGGAAAGCCGAGGGTCCGAACGCCGACGTTCGGACGCGAGCGCTTGGACGTAGGATTTTCCGGCCAGTTTCCCGGCCAAGAATAAACATCGTTGCCACCCATCCGCGTGGGTTTATTAAGCCTCCTTTCCCAACTCGAACAACTCCGCCACTCCACCGAGAACGAGCTAGCCCGGTCGACACCGGCGAGTGCCGCCGAGTCAAGCGGGAGGCACCATCGAGGACGAGGGGAACCCTACCAAGAAATTCGGCCCTTATCGGGGTCTGGCGCCCAGTATCTTCCCCTCCCCCTTCCAGGGCACCCCAGACGGACCTCGGCGAGGTTGGAGCGCGTCCACCCGGAGAGACGCGGACCGGAGTCCGGCGAAACGCGCTTACAAGAGAAAGATGAGAGAAGAATTGAGGAGATGGAGAAAGAAGGGGGCAAAGGGGAAGAGTATAGGAGCAGGAAGCAAGGGTACAAGAGAATGTGTGAGGAGAAAAAGAGAAAGGAGGTGGATGGTAGATGATGGAGGTAAAGAGTGTGAAAACGGAATGTGAGGCATGGACGGTGGTGAACACAGATAGACAGATAGATAGATTCGAGGCACTGCTGGGAGGGGGGTGAGGGGGGGAGTGGACAAGAGGGAAGGAAGCGACGTGAAGAAGGATTTTACAAGATAGGTGATAAGGTATGCAATGAGGAAAATGAAGGAAGGGAAGGCGATGGGGAATGACGGAATACCAAGAGAAGCATGTAAGTACCGAGGTGAGGAGGTAGAGAAGCGTTTGCAAGGGAGAGGGATGGCCAGAGGAGTGGAGGGAAGGGGTAGTGGCACCAACAATAAAAGAAGGAGATGAAAAAAGCGTACAGGAGTACACTGCGACGGGGCAGAATAGCCCGTCACAATACTCCCGCTCTCCGACGATTCCGCCTCGCACTCGCTACTCAATCGAACAACCGTTGCTCCAAGGGAGACCGCCCAAAATAACGAATAAATTACTAACGTGCCTGTCTCTTGCATCGAGCCCGATTTAACGACACTACCAGCGAGTCGATCGAGGAGCGGGACACAAGCTCGAGGAGAAAGGAACCGACGAGTCCTACCTACGAGCCATAAAGAGGGTGCAGATACGCCGCGTGACGAGCCGATCAGGCCGCTCTAAGCTTGTACAGACGACGGACGACGCGACAGCGACAGACCGACGGACGTATCAGGAGCTCCTAGCTCTGGCAGGCTGAAGACAACGGCGACCAGCGAAGCGGTCGATCCCAGCTCCTTACTTTGCGTGCGGCCGTTGTAGCGAGCGTCAGCCAGTGCGAGTGAGAGTGCAGCGAGTCTATTCCAAAGGCAATTAGCGAAGGATACGAGAGTCAGCCAGCGAGTCTATTTCACGGTAAGCCCAGTGAAGTTACCTACCTGCCTAGAATCTTTGTAGGTCTCGGTAACGGCCGTTCACGCTCCCGTAAGAGGCTACGACTCTTCAAGTCGTCGCAAAGTCCCCGGTTTGCTTAGAACACCTTGCGAGCTTAGATTGGGAGGCGTATGAATGCCAGGAGCGGCACGGCCGCCACCACCGGACTTTGTAATCCACATGCGAATGGTTTTTGGGTTTTCCGGCTTTGAGGCCAGTGCACCGGCCACTGAAGGAATTTCTGGCGTGTCCGAGCCTTCCACCGAGCGAACGTATGGCAAACGCAGCAAGGCCGGGATAGTAAATTGTATAACGGCTACGGGAAAGCCGAGGGTCCGAACCCCGAACGTTCGGACGCGAGCGAACGAACTGTAGGGTTTCCGGCAAGTTTCCGGCCGAAATAAATATCGTTGCCACCTATCCGCATCGGTTTTTTCAGCCTCCTTTCTCCCGATCCGACTAACTCCGCCACTCCACCGAGGACAGGCTATCCGAGTCGACACTGGCGAGTACCGCCAAGTTCAGCCAGGGGTCAGGGAGAGGATTCACCGAGGACGAGGGGAAGCAACTGGATAAATTCGGCCCTTATCGGGGCCTGGCGCCCAACACTTTTCCTCTCCCCTTTTCAGACGACTCCGACGGGACCTCGGTGGAGTTCGAGCGCGTTTACCCGGACCAACGCGGACCGCAGTCCAGGAGGAACGCTCACAACACAAGGGTCACGACGACACAGGCGGCGTACAGGATTTATACCAGGGTAGTGGCAAGGCTAAGGGTAGATCTAAAAGCTCCATTTGACTCAGTCAACAGGGCGATCTTAATGAGGGGCGACCAGGAAAAGGGGGGTGGAGAAGGGCTGGTAAGGAGGTGCCACGAAGTGCCGAGTGAGGCGGTGGGAAGAGTAAGGATCGGGACAGGGAAGGGGAGAGGTTTTGGACAGGAAGGAAGGTAACACAAGGGTGTCCGTTGAATTCGCTGCTATCTATTATATTGATAGCGGACAGAGAAGTGGAGCTAAGAAGGGTAGTAGGGTGGGGAGGAGTGAAGTTGGGGGGAGGGGGGAGAAGGTGTATTCGCTGGCTTATGCAGATGACCTTGTATTGTTGGCAGGGGACGAGGAAGGAATGAGGGGGGTGATAAGTAGGTTGGAGAAGTACATGGATAAGAAGGGGCTAGAAATTAACAGAGCCAAGACAAAGTTAATGAGACGCAGAAAGGGAGGAGAAAAGATAAGAAAGTCTCTGATAAAGGTAGACTGGAGGCGGAAGGGAAAAAAGATAGAGGAGGGGCGGAAATGCAAATATATGGGTTACGTAGTATCGAGCGATGGGAGGCAGGAAAGACCGGATCAGGAAAGGGGCAGCTGTGATGGGGTATAGGGAAGAGGATGTTTGGGAGGGACTGGGAGAGAAGGTTATGGTTCTTCGATAAGCTGGTGTAGCCAGTAATAAGTTATACGATAGAGATATGGGGATGGGATGAAAGGGCAGGTGTAGAGAGACTTCAGGACACATATTTGAGGTAGGTATTGGGAGTAGAGAGGTGCACACCGGGGTATATAGTAAGAGAGAAGGTGCAGTGGGAGAAGTTAAAAGGAAAAGCGGGAGTCAGAGCGTGGGCGTATCAGATAAAATTGGTGGAAGGGAAAGGGGGTGGACTGGCAAGGAGATGTTGGGAGGAAATCAGACGGAGGGCAAGGGTGGAGAACGCGTTAGGACGGTGGGAGGAGAAGAGAGGAGAGTATTACAGGGTGAAGGGATGGGGGACAGAAGAGGTAGAAAGAATGAGGGAGGAAGGGGAAGAGCCGAGAGAAGAGGAATTGATAAGGAGGGACAAGAAGGAACAGGAAAAGGAGAGATGCAAGAAAATAAAGGATACGAGGTACAACGTGTGGTACACGAAGATGTTGCTTGTGCGAAGGAAGACTCGTGCCTTGCCTCTCCGAAGATTGGTATTAGACTGAATCTTGATGCTCGTGAGAGGTTCGGGCTTACGTTCTTATAGACAGTTCTCTACTAGTCTCTTTGTTTTGAACTAATAATACACATAGGTTTATTACCCATCGCATAGCTGATTGTCACGGCTTCGCCCAGGGTTAGCCTAGCGGCCCCGGATTAACCATATGGTTTCACCGTGCACGCAGGACCCTCTAAACCCGGAAAACGAATTCCCTAACGGGGTCGATCTCGGCCTCAGGTAAAAGCTAACCTCTACCTGTGTACAAATGGGTTCTAGGCCACGGTGCGTTTCCACGCTACCGTGCACTACGGGGGGTCAGCCGCTAAATCACCATACTTCTGATCATACGTTGACAAGTTTGCCCTTACCTCCTACGCGCACTCTTTACAATACTATTACATTTGATGGTGTAATTTCGTCAACATCTTTCAATTTTGCTACAGTAACATTACCGCATGTACATAATAATCAACTTAACCTAAATATACAAACAAACTGGCAAACAAAGACGCCTTTCACGCAAATTAGATGCGCTCTACGCGGAACAGAGGGTAAAGAAGAAAGGAGTTTAGGGATATCTGAAGAAGGGATGGAGCGAAAGTAGGTGGAAGAAGATAGCAAAATTCAAGTTAGAGAATGGAATGAGAGGGGGTAAATACTGGATAGAGGAGAAGGATAGGGAACACAGGGTGTGTGAGGACGGGAGGGGAGAAGGGAAGGCGATAGGGGAGTGAAGGGAACAAAGAGAGGCGAGAGCGTGCAGTAGAAGCGGAAGTCTCAACGGATACGTGAGAGATGGATGGACGGATGGAAAGATGCGAGAGAGGGACAGGAGGGAGGAATGGTAATCGCGAGGCAGGCGTGAGGCAGCGGTGAGAGAGGAGTAGAGAGAGGTGAATAGATTAGGATATAGAACAATAGGATAAGACCTAGAATTAAGGAGACCGAACGTATTGTAACCCTGAGAGGATCTAATAAACATACATACATTATATTTACATTATTTTTATTATAATATAAATATTTTTATTTAATATCATTGTGTTTTTAATTCTAGATAGTATTATTGTTTAGAGGTCGGCTGATCGGTAATTGCGTTCATAATTCCCGGTCAGCCGATCCATGCGACAGGTGAGCTGACAGGTGTCGTGCAGAGCCGATCATAAGGTCATCGACTCTGGGCGCTCCGGTAAGTTACCAAAAACAATGCCTAAGCTTCTGGAACCTCCAAATTCGCCAAGTCATGTCCTCTAACGTTCAGGAAGGTTCTAGAAGCTTAGAGCTTTTAATAGGTGTGCAAAACGGAAATCGATCTCTATTGCCTCGTGTCTTTTGCCGTGCATCTGATCTGTGTGAAATCTAAACCAGCTAAGTAGCTCGCTTATGCTCGTTTGCTTGACGCAATTATTACACCATTGTATCATTGTAAATAATTATTTATTGAATAACTACTACACTCCTAAGCACACTCTGCTTCCTTAACTCTAATCTAGCCTATCTTATACCTAAGTCCTAATCTACACGGTAACCTAAACTAAATCTAAGTGCCTCCAATTACACTCCAAGAATCTCTTCCATCGATACGTCTACTCCGCAACAATTATAGTCATGTCAATGTTGTAGTAATAAAAATTTAATTTAATTTTAGTGAGGTATGTGAGGCAATTAAGTATCTGTTATTACATGACTGTAGGATTCTTTGATCATTCTGAGTACGGTTTTTGTACCAATAATACATGGAAAAGCCGATTAACAATATAACACGGCCATATAACCCCAAATTCTGATCACCCAGAGTCGCACAATATCGATAAATATAAATAAATAAATTATAGTTTTTCATATATAACTCCGAAACGGGATCGACTTAAGAGTCGGGATTTGTGGCGTTAAATTGCCCGCAAAGAGGACTACTTTTGGGCTAAAGCTCATCCCGATCGGGGGGTGGGGGAGTACTAGATCTCAACCGTCTCCCGGGCTGAACTCTTAAGTTTACGCTTTACCGACACTCCTTGACAAAGTACACCTGTGAAGCAGTGAAGAATGTGTAGGATACTTTTGAATAAGGTAAGAAATCCTTTTATAATGAAAATGGCGCAATGGATGAAAACAAAAGTGTTTTAATGTGAATGAGCATGTGGCAACTATAATATATTGGCATAAATTCTCACCAAATTAATAATTTATAACATTTTATCTTCAATAACACTAATAACGGGTTCTATTTGTGTTAACAGTGTATATAGACTGAAACTGTATACAAAGAGTCAACTGTATATGATTACCAGGGCCCTTGAGTGAATAATATTATATATTATATATTATCTATTATATATTATATATTATCTATTATATATTATATAAACATGTAATAAACCCGTGCAGTGCCTCAGCGGGATAAGTACTCGACCCACAATAAGCGGGAGACGCGTGTTCGATCCCGACTTGTCACAGCTGATTTTTCAGCATGTTAATCTACTGCGCGGGGTGGGCGGTTCGGAGTCCACCTTAAAAACTGTAGGTTCACCGATATGAGCCCAAGTTTGGTGTCCTCCCCTCTCCCTCTCTCTGTATTCCATACCACGTCGCAAACTCTGAGGGAGGTCGACGTTAACGAAAACCAAACAACAACAACATTATATAAACACGTAATATTATAAAGTTCTGTAATGTTCTATCATGTTCCATTATTCTTGTCGTTTTACATTAACTCTGCTCCTTCAAGCTTCTTATCACATCCCATTAGGTTTAATTTCTTGATAACAGTAAACAAGGAATGCTTATAGAAAAATCCGTAATCTTGATAATCGTTGTCACTCTGAATTTTTGGAACCGTGGCGACTGTGATCCATATTGTGTGTGATATCCTGCAAATAATTAAAAAAATCATAATTATATTACGTGAATAATGCTATAACTAACCTTTATGAATGAAATATGTTACATGCTTCCTCACACATCTGATAAGCAAGCTCAATAGCCGGCGGAGGCGGAGGTAGGGAGAGGGAGAATGCATTGCTATACCCTTGTAGCCATTGAAAATGTGTTGTTTTATTTTAAAAGTAATAATTACACCAGTAATTGCGCGTAACTCGTTCTCTTCGTTTATCCAGTATTTTCAGTAGATTTTGGTTGCATATTTGCTAATTTTTTTAATTATATTTCACTGATATTTTACGCATCAGTTTGTTAGTTAGATCAGGTTAAAAAAAATCAGTGGAATAAATGGCTGAAAGCGAGCAATCCTCGTAAAAGTGCGAGCAAGCCTTTTCGAGCGATTGCATAGGCATGACAAAATTGGTTACAGTGACTTGAACGAAGACTTGTTCATGGTCACATTTTTGTCCACTTTCAAGCCCTTATTTTTCCCTTGGTCTGCAAATTTTCTTCGTGCGGCGACGGATACCTGAACATCTCCACTCTGTATAGTTACAGCCTAAATGTATCTGCCACATATTCGACGTTAGTTATTGTGATCTTAAAGGGAACACCTTGAACTAGTACAAACGGATCTTGATAAAACTTTGTACAAATATTATGCATCCAAAAATAGGCGACACGTATTTTTTATATGGGCCAACGTCGCCACTAAAAGGTAAAAAAAGAATCTTAAATTTTACAAAAAATGCGTCTCTGCGGGGAAAACATGGAATAACTTTTAAACGCATAGAGATAGAAAAAACGTATCAATTACAAAATTATGCCTGATACTATGGAGTATAAGAGTACATAAATGAGCCTGAAAAAATCAACACACTTGATGTGGGTGCGCCATATTCATAACTTTTGTTCATTTGAAGGTTAAAGTGGGTGTGGTTCCCGATGAAATTTCATAGACATAAACTTCAACCTAAAATAGAAGATACGTATTTTTTGATTTTCTCATTTTCATATAGCTACTAATATATATATCGATTTTCCAATTTGGAATGTGAAGAGCTCGTGCAAAGTGGACGTCCGACCAGCTGGGCGTTTTCCCGCCGTGACTAATGAGACGTACGCCGTGCGTGTACACTTGGCCAGAACAACAGTACATCTTGTTGTCATATAACGTGTCAAAATATTTCTCGACACGTACAATACTTTTTATCAAGGTGTTGTGCCCTGGCGCGGTTAAGCGTAGGGCGGTAGCGGGATAGGCGGTCAGGAGTTCGTGAGCGGTTAAAGAATTGGGATTCACCGGATGGTCCAGCGATCAGGTTTATTGCCAATTACTGAGTTGCGAAGATACAGGTACGTTGATAGCACACACTTGTTAACAGAGTTATCTCTAATGCTTATCTGAGAGGCGCTCGGATGTCGGCGGTAGTTCTTATACTAGGTCGGCAGCTCAGGGTTTCCCTGAGCTTGCAGTTTTGGGACGGGCCGCGCCCTGTTGATCGGGCGAGGCTGCCTGATTCATTTGGACTTTCTCCTTATGCTACGTTAGCGTAAGTTCAGCTGGGCGCCGTCCTTCGAGAGATGATTATGTGTAAGGCGCTTGTGTCTAAGGTGTCTGTGAGGGCACAACAAAGGGAATGAATCCTGCGTCATGTTTTGAAAATTAATTGAAAGTGGGAGATTCTTGATTATAGAGAATTACTTGTCTTTCAATTCTGTAGAGTTCTCTCATGCTTTATTGTAAGATGTGATAGTCCTCGTTTGAGTTATTTTGAGGCCTGAAAAGGGCTGTTTCGTAGGTTTTACTCATTCTCTGTAGGGTCATTCCGCGTCAATTGTCGAGGTTTATTCACACATGTTCGATGATTTTGATGAAAATTTCTGTATCTATAGTTCGCAAAGAGCCGATCCAAATGCAAAAACCCGTTGCTCGCTAACTCAATTTTTTTTGAGTTACAAGGATTCAAAGTTTTGGGTAAATTTGTTTTCAATAATTTATATCTCGGTAAATATTACAGATAGCCATATCGTTCAGACGCCAAAATGAAGAAAAGGAATTGGAGTTTGATAAAAAAAAATACTCCATTGAGAAATACTCGTTTGGAACAAATGTTAATGATAAAAGTTTATAACAAATGCTTGCCGTTTCCAAAGGGGATCATCGATTTTGATAAAAAAAAAAAATGCCAACAGTTGCTCTAAGTCTCTTGCAGATGTCCTCCAAAGGGTTTTCGGAAACACGACTTGGGGACCGAGTTATAAATTTTTATTGCTCGGCACGCCCGGTCAATCTGCCGGCGGTGCGCGCCACGCTTGACTGGCGCGCGGATGTTAGACTCGGCACTCGGGGTACGTACATTCAAAACGGCCATACCTGTTCAGTTCCTTACAGCATACCTGCCAAAAGACAATATGTGAACCCGTGGTACGCATCCGCATCCAGATTATGCGATTAGAAGGTGCCATAAAGCAATAAACACCGTTTCCTCTCTGTGTTACCCGGGCTTTATATTATAATATATTTTTCCACCATGAGCATTTAATGAATATTTCTTCGTCGCATAGGATACAAATCGTTCCATTCGTATTGTCTGTACAGGGTGTCCCAAAAATGTTGGATGATATTATAGCCATCTTGTTGGGAAGGAGGCGGGGATGATGATGTCGTTTTTAAAAATTTGCATTAGGCCTCCAATTCCGAGTTATTCAACAACAAAGTTAGGTAACGCCCACCGAGCTCTTGGCGAGTCCTGACCGATTATCCCTTACTTCTAGAAAAATGGAGGTGATAGAAAACATCTTGCTGGTCGGCCTGCGACAATTACTATGGAGGACCGGCGGGTGCTCAACCGTTTGGTTCCTTCGAAACCTTACCCTTGCATTTGCCGTTCTGAACCCCCGGGCATGACACGGCACGGCATCGCCCGACGGACACACTTTGCTTTTCCTCTTGATTGGACACACCTTGCTTTCCTTCTTTTTCAATACACGGTTGCGATAACTGATATCTCTGATTAGTTGTTTCGCGACTCCCGACTAGATCCAATTAAATCCGTCCAAATCCAGTGAATCAAATTTATCAGGAGCCTATGATACTTTTTTTCAAAAGTATCGAAGTTTGGCCGTGACAAAACGTTGGAGCGGTACTCGTGATGATCCGAGTTCGATTCCCCTCGCCGTCGCGGTTATTTTTTTGGTTTTCTTGCTCTGTCTTGATCCATGTTCAATACCCAGCAGTGATAATACTTTTTCTTTTACAGTTCTACGTCTTTTCTCCGACATTTTCATTTTCCTTGTATATGCTTACGATAAATAAGATCCCTGATTAGTCGTGTCGCGACTCCCGAATAAATTGGAATAAATGTTAATCTTTTGAACCATGACTGAGTAAACTTTATTGAAATTCGATTAGCTTGTTAAATTATGTTAAGCATCAATTACTCCCAGTACACATTTCTTGATATGGTACAAAATGTAGTCAGTAGTTTAAAGCGATAGGTCTCTAATCTTGAGAACATGACTTCGTTTCTCTTTTTCTCAATGAGTACTTTACGCTTCCAGTTGCATTATACTTTATCAGGATCCCGTATTTTTTTTACAGATACCGAAGTGGCACCATATTAGACGTTTAGAACAGTGATCGTGATGACCCGAGTTCGGCTTCCCGTCGGCGCGAGATTACTTTTTTGCATTTCTCCGCATTTTTTTCGTTAACTCTTCAATACCCAGTAGTAACGGTACTATTTTATTTTTACGATTGTTTACCATCCACCTACTTTTTCATTATTGTAGCATTCATTTCCGATAAGCAACCTTTACTCTGAAAATCGTTTTTCCCATTGAGATGGCAAGAAAATACACGTTCTTTCGGATATTTGTCCAGCAAACCTATCAGAACTATCAATATGAAACTTGGTACCATCAAGTTTCATATTGATAGCTGTATACTTGTGAGAAAAAGTATTACAGGTCCCTAATAAAGTCGATTCCCTGGGTTTGAACAAATTTAATCGGGAATCGCGATGCAACTAGTCCGGGACCATACTTTTCCCGAGCATACAACGAAAATGAGGAAATAGGAGGAAAGGCGGGGAACCGTCAAAGAAAAAGTATCACCACTGCCGGGTATTGAACATGATGACAGGAGAAGAAAATGCAAAAAAAACAGTTGCGAGAACGGGAAACCGAACTCGGGTCACCCCGGTCGCAATTCCAACGCTTTGCCGCGGCGCCACTTCGATATTTGTAAGAAAAGGTATAACAGGCCCCTGATAAATTTGATTCACTGAAGTTGGTCGGATTCAATTGGATCTAATCGGACGTCGCGAAACAACTAGTCAGGGGTCAGAAGACTCGGTAGAGTCTCGCGCCAAGTAGTAGTTATATATATAGTACAGCACGCGACTACCGAGGATACTTATCCCGAAGTGTAGCGGTTTTCGTCCGTTATAAAACTTTCACCTCGATTTTTGAAAAAGTTACTGCTTCGCGGATTTATTTCTAAATTTTGTATTTCATCGCTGATTTTTCTGAATGCAATGAGCCAACAATCAAGCGAATCGGTTCAGTCGTTCAGGAGATATGAATTTCACTGCTTATTCTTCTCGTGAAAAAGGCAAGGCAAATTATGATTCAGGGGAACATGTTCCTAAAAATGTGACTTTCACTTTTCTCATACGAGATGGCAGTAAGCGGAAATGCTGCGGGCTGCAGAGACAATATGGCTGTGTCCTGTTTGCGTTACCGACACATTGGTTAAGTCAGTTATGCCATGGTTGGTTATGTGTCATAATCGTTATGTGACACAGTCCGATCTTATTATTTCATTTTATTCCAGATTCCATGCTTTTATTTAGTTAATAAAAGAGTATACTGTCCTTGCCTCTGTCCCTGTGATCTTGTCATTATTAAGAATTATGAAATGTCAAATGTGTTTGGTGAACGAGTACTGATTACTAATAGTTAAAATTGTCAAGTGTGTACCATATTAATCTTTAAAGCAATATTAGCAATTATTTATTTACAGTTCAAGGGACTGCTAGGTATTAGTAATCAATACTTGCTCAAACTTCTTTCAGCACTTTAGGTTTGCGCTCCGTCAGCTAGGTACTTGACAGTCAGGAATAATTTGTAAAGTGTTAAGTCCAATCATCTAAAATTTCGGTATATTATAGCTATTGGGAATCTCTCTTTTGCTACTCTGAATCATTATTTGATTTAACGCGTTATAATTATAATATATAAACCAAGCAAAATGCTCATAGGCAATCTAATTTAGTTGTATCATGACTGTCAAGTTCATCGCTTAAGGAACACTTCAGCTGAAGAGTAAAATAAATTAAGCAAGCAATAATTATCAATCATGTGTCATTTAGCGATATACTACCTATTGATAATCAGTACTTGCTTAGTAAATTTCATCACTTTAAGTTATGCGCTCCCTGAGCTATGCATTTGACAGTCAAAGTACACCAAAGTTAGAGTACGTACAAGGGTACAGCTTAAGGAGCGCACAATCTAAAGCAATGAAATTTTCTAAGCAAGTACTGATTATCAATAGGTAGTACATCGCTAAATGACACATGGTTGATAATTATTACTCGCTTAATTCATTTTATTCTTTAGCTGAAGTGTTCCTTGAGCGATGAACTTGACAGTCATGATCATGATACAACTAAATTAGATTGCCTATGGGCATTCTGCTTGGTTTATATATTATAATTATAAAGCGTTAAATCAAATAATGATTCAGAGTAGCAAAAGAGAGATTCCCAATAGCTAGAATGTATTGAAATTTTAAATGATTGGACTTAACACTTTACAAATTATTCCTGACTGTCAAATACCTAGCTGACGGAGCGCAAACCTAAAGTGCTGAAATTAGTTTGAGCAAGTACTGATTACTAATACCTAGCATTCCCTTGAACTGTAAATAAATAATTGCTAATATTGCTTTAAAGATTAATATGCTACACACTTGACAATTTTAACTATTGGTAATCAGCACTCGTTCACCAAATACATTTGACATTTCATAATTCTTAATAATGACAAGATCACAGGGACAGGTGAAAGGACAGTATACTCTTTTATTAACTAAATAAAAGTATGGAATCTGGAATAAAATAAAATAATAAAATCGGACTGTTTCACATAACCATTATGACACATAACCAACCATGGCATAACTGACTTAACCAATGTGTCAGTAACGTAAACAGGGCACAGCCATATTGTTTCTGCAGCCGGCAGCATTTCCGCTTGCTACCATCTCGTATGAGAAAAGTGAAAGTCACATTTTTAAGAACATATTCCCCTAAATCTTAATTTGCCTTGCCTTTTTCACGAGAAGAATAAGCACGTGAAATTCATATCTCCTGAACGACTGAACCAATTCGCTTGATTCTCGGCTCATTGGATTCAGAAAAATCAGCGATAAAATACAAAATTCAGAAATAAATCTTTGGTGCTGTAACTTTTTCATAAATCGAGGTGAAAGTTTTATAGCAGACGAAAACTGCTACACTTCGGGATAAGTATCCTCGGTAGTCGTGCGCTGTACTATATATACTACTACTTGGCGCGAGACTCTACCGAGTCTCCTGATCTTTGAAATATTCCTCGTGTAGCGAAAAGTTACTGAATTCTTCTTGTTCATAACAAGACCTAGAATGTCACTTTCCATTTTTCGCTGCTAGGTGGCTGACGGCACCCTGTGTACGATTGGACGGGCGCTCGGCATCAGAATGTCTTGGGCCGCCGACCAGGTAGTATCGACCAGGTACCAGGTACTATACCGGATACATAGCGCTAAGCGCTGTCTTTCTGGCGGTCAACGGCATAGAGTCAACGCAGTTATTAATAATAAACATTTAATAAGAATGACTTATTTGCTTCTTAAAGTCGGTGACTTTTTGCATACTTAATTTTCTTTTATACTTAAATTTCTTGAAACTTAATAACGTTTCAATGATTGCATCTGCGGTGTATATAGTCAAACAAATGTCTAATTTTGCTGAAGGTTGTACTGCGTTAATCAGAAGAATGGGTCGATTCTGTGTGCCAAGCAGTTTATAAGTTCTATGTGAATATTATAGAGTATGTAACAATTTTTCAAAAGAATGAGAAACGAGCACAATATTCATAATATATTAATAATATGTTTAATAATATGTATAATTAAACAAAATGTCGACAATTTCTTGCACATGTATGAAAACATTATGATTTCATTCTTTTCAAATATTCAATAAGAGATTCGGTAAATTAACGCTGATTCGAAGATTCAATAGTATAACCACGTTGAAAAATCTTTCGTATTATTGCAATTTGTGGTTAAGCCATAGTCAGGTAGCTGTGTTTTATTACTGGAACCCGTATGATGGGAATGAGGGGCGCGCGGAGCACGAGGGGTTGAAGCTCACCAGTGCTACGCAGGTATCAACTCAGGTATCCCCCAAAAGGGTTAGGTACGGACACGTAATAATTATCAGACCGAACAATTGAATCCGAGATATACGACACAAGTGACACTGCAGATGGATGGTTTGGAAGAAAACTTATCCTATTATTTGGAGATTTGTTACAATTGCCACCAGTTCGCGAACAGCCTGCATTTATTAAGATTCCAAGCGATGTGAATGAAAAATATTTACGTGCGCTGGCAACTTATAACTTATGGGTAGATTTATTGACTTACGACGAATTAAGTATAAATATGCGACAAAAAGAAGATAATGTTTATCGTGCAATGCTGTTACAAATCCGCTTAGGCGTTCGTACGGATTCAGATATACGCGTATTGCAGTCACGAATAATTATTTTCCGATCTGACGACGTTGACTCGAGATTGAATGAGCTCTGCACTTACGTTCAAAATTTACCGTCTGATGCAATCTGCTTACTTCCTACGTGTCATTTGTGCGATGATCTTAATGCAGCAAAGCTTAAAAGAATTAACAGTAATGAAATGCAATTGATTTCGCGCGACATTATTGATTGTGCAGAGTATTTGAAGAAGCGTGTAAACAAACTCTTAGACCAATATGAAGAGGATAATTCTCAGACAGCCGGTTTAAGTAGAACTATCGCTGTGAAAGTTGGTGGCAAAGTTATGTTACGGCGTAACATTGACATAACTCTAGGAGGTGTGTAAGTGGTGCCATCGGTGACATTATTGGATTTTCCACAGCAGTCGATAGTGATGATATTGAAAGAGTAGAGTTCCGCTTATCAACTGATGTTGTGCACTCGCTAGAAAGAACGGTTTCCGAATTTCAAGTAATGGACAAGGCATATGTTCTTCGTCACCAGTTCCCAATTTCTCTTCGTTACGGCATAACTGTTCACAAGTGCCAGGGGCTAAGTTTAAAAACAGTTGTAGTTGATGCAGGTAACTCTATCTTTAGCAGTGGTCAGACTTATGTTGCATTATCACGAGTAACTTCGTTGCAAGGTTTACATTTAATTAATTTTGATCCATACTCTGTACAGGCTAATCAATTAGCTATATTGGAATACAATAGATTAAGAAGAATATATAGACCTGATTTGGAAATTATAAATTCTAACATGAAAAAAAGGCAAAAAATTATAGATATTTACTGGGCTGGATTACAAAACACTGTTGTTGAATCAATGCATACAGATAATTTGGTAAACGCGGTACACCCTGTCAAAGGTTTTATTAATACTGACCGCGTCTCGGCTTATGCTAATGTTACCTTGCAATGTATGCTCCACTGTGACATTATACGGGAAGAAATATTCAGGCATCGTTGGTGTGAGAAAATTAATAGTTTAGCCGCCGCTTATATAAATAAGAAAGTACCGATCCTCAATTCTGTTGGAGTTAGACAATACTTGGGTGGAACTTTTACACGGGGTGAGGTGGCATTGGCGGTGTCTTTGGACATCGTCAATGCCTTCAACTCCCTCCCTTGGGGCAGGATCATGGAGGCACTCCAGTACCACCGAGTGCCTCCGTACCGGCAGCGGGTCGTCCGTGCCTACCTGTCGGACAGGACCGTCGGCTTTCCGGCCTGCGGCGGCCGGTGGGGGGTCAAGGACGTCGCCCGAGGTGTCCCGCAAGGGTCGGTTCTGGTACCCTTGTTATGGAACCTCGGGTACGACAAGGTCCTGCGGGCTTACCTCCCCGCTGGTACAGCACTGGTCTGCTATGCACCCTAGTGCTGGCCAGCGGAGAGGACCGGAGAAGGACAAGCCGTCTCGCGGGTCTGGCAACCGCGCGGGTCGTGGCCGAGGTGGAGAACCTGGGTCTCCGCGTAGCCCCGCAGAAAACCGAGGCGGCCTGGATCAGCCGTCCTCGGGGTCTGCACGCCGGGCTGCCGGAGACCGAGCTCATGGTGCGTGACACCCTGGTCGAGGTGAAGGGGTACTTTAAGTACCTCGGAGTTCCCCTCGACCATCGCTGGCGCTTCAAGGAGCACTTCGAGAGGATCCTCCCCAGGGCGGAGAAAACAGCCGGCGCGTTATGCCGGCTTCTTCCAAACTTGGAGGGTCCTCTCGAAAAAGTCGGTCGGCTGTACGGTGGAGTCGTCGGAGCGCAAGTCCTGTACGGCTCCCCGGTATGGTCCGAAGTCTTATGCGGCGCTGGCAACGCCGCTACCCGAGTTCGGGTGGGCCGGCTACACCGACGTGTAGCCATAAGGACCTGCCGGGGGTACAGAACTGTATCCCACCGTGCAGCCAGTGTGGCGGCCAGATCTCCCCCGTGAGAGATCGTAGCCCGCTCGCAGGGTCTCTATTACACAGACCTTGTCGATGCGCGGCAGAGGGGTGTGGTCACCACACAGATGAAGGCCGACTTCAAGCGCCAGTCCCGGCAGTACCTGCTGGACTCGTGGGCCAGCTGGCTCGTCGAGCCTGGCATCGAGCCCAGCAGGGCAGTCCGGGCTATCCGCCCGCATCTCCAGCACTGGGCGGATAGGGGTTTCGGGGGTGTCACGTACCGCCTGTGCCAGGTGCTCACCGGGCATGGTTGTTTCGGTGAGTACCTGGCCAAGATCGGCAGGGAGGCCACGGCCCGCTGCCACCATTGTGAGGCCGACCGGGACGACGCGCAGCACACACTGGAGCACTGTCCAGCGTGGGCGGACGAGCGCGCCGTCCTGGTCGGCATTATCGGAGAGGATCTCGCGCTGTCGAGCATCGTTAGCAAGATGCTCGACAGCGCGGAGAAGTGGGACTCGGTCGTCTCCTTCTGCGACCAAGTAATGCTCGCGAAGGAGACGACCGAGAGGACTCGGGAGCGGCAGCGCCATCCCGAGCGGCGTGGGTCCTCCGGGCGGAGGGGCAGGGGGAGGAGAAGGAGGCCGGACCTCCAGGCGCCACCGTGATGGTGCCGCCCACACCTCTTCCCTCCCCTACTGCCGCGAACATCAACGGGGGACGGCCGCGGGAGAGAGCCACGGCTCTCCCGCGGCACAAAAAACGTTCGCGCGGTCGGCGGGGGGCTCAGCTGGGGGGCTGGGTCCCTCCATTGCACTGCGGCCGCGTGAGGCGGTGGTGGGCGTGTGGCCCGCCCGTCACCCAAACTACAGGTGGAGCTCAACGGGGGGAGGGAACTCCTCCCACGGGTATGTGGCACTACCCGTGCCAAGACAGTGGCGAGTCCTGGTAGCATCCTCTGGTCTTCCCAGGGCCCGCCACGTCATGTCTTCGAGGTCACCGCAGTGTTTTTAGTGGGTGCAAGCCCCACATAACCCCGTCTCTCGCCCCAGAGAGGCGGGGTATCCGTTAGGGATTTTCTCCGCGTTGAAAAAAAAGGGCAGGGTGTGCATGGCTGTATCCTTGGATATAGTCAATGCGTTTAACACCCTGCCCTGGTGGGTAATCAAGGAGGCGCTCGAGTACCATCGAGTGCCCCCTGAATTGAGGGCTGTCGTCGAGGACTACCTCGCCGACAGGGGCATTACATATGTGGGCCGGACGCAAGAGCACGCGATGGAGACGTACCGCAAGGGTCCATGTTGGGCCCCCTGTTATGGGACCTCGGCTGCGGCTAAGTCCTGCGGGCCGCACTTCCCGCTAGTGCAGATCTGATCTGCTATGCAGATGACACCCTCGTGGTGGCCAGCGGAGAGGACGGGATAAGGACCATCCGTCTTGCGGAGTTGGCAGTGGCCTGTGCCGTCGCCCGTATCCACTGTCTGGGCCTTCGTGTGGCCCCGCAGAAGACCGAGGCGATCTGGTTTTACGGTCGCCGAGGCTCTGCGGGGCCGCCACGCCAGCGGTGGATAGCGGTAGGAAGTGCCCGCGTCCAGGCGGGAGACACCATGAAATAGTTGGGTCTCACCCTGGACGGCCTCTAGCGCTTTAACGCGCACTTCGGCTGGCTCATCCCCGGCCTTGAAAAGGCGGCAGGCGCTCTTGGTGCTCTATGAGGCACCAGTCTGGGCGTGCGACCTGACTGCCAGCCGACGCAATTGTGCCCTGTTGTTCGGGGTACAGCGTCGGATCACCGTCACGGTCGTGCGGGGTTACCGCACGATCTCCCTGCCGTCGGCCACCCTACTGGCGAGGTTTCCGCCTCTCGATACCCTGGCGTTGCGGGACGCGAGGACCTATGCGGGTCTTTGCGCCATCCGCCAGGGGGCGGAACACTGACTAAAAGGGCGGTCGAGGTGCTCAAACGCCAGACCCGGCGGTTCATCGTCGACGTGTGGCGGGAGCGTCTGGAGAATCCGGAACACTCCCGCTACACAGCCGTCGGGGCGATTCTGTCGAGCCTTGAGGCTTGGCTGAGTCGCGGCAGAGTGCAACTCTCTTACCGCGCGACGCAGGTGCTCACTGGGCACGGTTGTTTCGGTGAGTACCTGCGTCGCATCGGGAAGGAGGCGACGGAACAGTGCCACCACCGCGACGGGGACCGGTACACGGCGCAACACACGTTTCAATTTTATGAAGCGTGGGCGGAGCGGCGTCGTGTCCTGGTCCGATACGTTGGAGGAGACCTCTCGCTACCGACGGTGGTCAGGGAGATTCTCGGCAGCGAGAGGTCGTGGAGGGCCTTCCTCGCATTTTGCGAGAAAGTGCTCCTCCAATAGGAGTAGGCGGAGCGTCAGCGGGAGAGGACGGACTCCTTCCGCTTGACGAGGGGCCGTCCCCGCCGCCGACCCGCGCGGGGGGACTTAGCCGCAACCCCGCAGTAAGACCCTCGTCCGGCCCTGTCGACAAGCCGGGTTGGCGCTAAGGGGCCGCGAGGCGGCAGAGTGGTGGCTCTGTCGCCTCCGTAAAGCGGTCCCGAGGTGGAGCGGGGCGTGTAGTGGTCGCACGTCCTGCCCAGCTTTGTTGGGTATGGCGGGAGTCGCGGCTCCCTCCTCCTTCGGCCTAGACAAAGGAGCAAGGCGAGTCGCTACTCTCCGCCAGGGCGGGTGCGCCTCTCCTCTCTCGCATATGCAAGGGGGTGATAGTCTTCCCCCCACCATGCGACGTACCCAGATTCTGGGCAGCGCGGGGCGGCTCTGGTAGTGTTCGCTAAGAGTTCTCGGCGCCGCCCCAGTAAGCGCGGAGGATAGCCACCGTGGGGTTTTAGCCGGTAAGAGTCCGGCACTACCCCGCCGCTCCCACCAGGACGGCGGGGTGTCCATCAGGATTTCCCAACGTAAAAAAAAGGCCGATTTTCAAGATGGTTTTTGTCACCACGCTTTTTCTATGAGCAAGCAATAGCAGTCCGTGACTCGCCAAGAGCACGAGATGCCCTGTGTGCGAGTGCCCGCGACCAGATTGAGTAGTTGTAGATTAATTACAAATTTGTCTCAAAAATTTTGGAAATAAATGTTGAGTTATTTTTGGATTGGCGCTTTCTGGGATAAAAGTCGGGAAAGAGACGCTGGACGAGGGCGACAATACTCTGCAAGGTTTAATCGTATGAGTATCAATCACCAACAGTAGCGAGGCGCAACCTCGAAATACGCCCGTCGATCTTTGCTACGAGGGGCACCTTGGATAGCCGCCTCATTGCGAAGCCACTTACTGCGAGCCTGCGCCGCACCAATACTTACTCGCGCGTACTGTGCCGGTCGCGTCCGACGATCGCGGCTGAGTCGGTCGGGTGAACGGCGAGAATCTTGCACGGCTCGAGCCATCCCACCGCACCCCGGCCCGTCACAGCTACCCTGGACAATCTCGCCCGTTAATTGGTCAATTGTTTTGGCTAATAACTCCCAAAGTTGGATATAACTTCAAATTTTTGAAGGTGCTATCGTCGTCAGGGGGTCACGCCCAACATGATGGCTACCATCGTTATAGACAGTTTTAGAACACCCTGTATAATGTACTAGAGGATGAAGCGTACTGCAATGAAATGTGAATGGGATGAAGTGCGACGGGATGAACTGTGATTGGGATGGCGTGAGATCATGCCGCCGTGGCTCTAAGCTTCTCACAACTTTCCTCGATATTCTACGATTCACCATTTCTTATTCCCCTCTCTCTGTGAGTACCTCCTGACACGCTTTACGTTGCTCCTTCATCTGCCCTGTGGGGCCTGTTACAGGTATACATCGATTCCTCGATCGGCCCGCCTTACATTGGCCTATAAATCACCATCGGCCCTCTTCTAGCCGACGAGAAATCGACATTTCCTTTCTGTGGCTCCTTATGACAGAATTTCTAACCCCCATTACTGGTGGCGAAGATTTTCTGTTATTTTCTGTGAATTTTAAAATCTTGGTGTCACCTCTCCTCACCTCTCACTCCGGGCTATACGGCTGCCACCTGCTCATCCTGACACCTGCTATGACGCCATCTACAGTGCCGATGGAATTTCCTTTTTGCATCTTTTGCAAAAAGGAGATTAAAAAGGAGGTGACCTTCTGCACCCAGTGCAATGCCACCGGGCATCTGCGCTGTATCAAAGTGCACGTGGAGCGGCGCTGCAAGGAAGGCCCTATGCCGTCAACATCAACATCATCGTCTTCGTCTCCGACTGCCTCACTGGAACCCACCGCCTCCGCTCTGCCTGTGTCATCTGGGTCATCTCTTTCTGGGCCTCCTGGGCTCTCACCGATGCCAGCCACTGACTCCGCCGCCACTGTTAATGCCTCAATTCTTGAGGCTATTAACAAACTCACTTCCACGCTGACTAGCTTCATGGCCGAACAGCGTGTGCAAACTGCTGATCTAAAGGCCTGCGTCCTGAAGCTGTCGTCCACCTCGGCGCAGCACTCTGATGCACTAAAAAGATTGGAAAAGCGAACTAGTGCGCTGGAGCCCAAATTCAACACTGGCCCCTCTCAAACTCAGGTAGATAGCCTCGCGGTCTCGCTCAACAACCTGCGCAAGGATGTTAAGGACCTAGGTGAGCATCAACTGCCTGTCCTAACCTCTCCTAATGACGCTCTCGCTACCCGCCTCTCGCGTCTTGAGGTTGTGTCTCGGTCTGCTAAGCTGGCCATCTCTGGTTTCCCTGAGACCTCTGGGGAGAATCTCAGGTCTCATGTTTTGCGTGTCGCGCAAGCGCTAGGTGCCCCTCTGAGCGATCGCGATATTATTACGGTATCGCGCTTGCGTGGGACCCCCTCCGCCGATCGACCAAGAACGTTGCTCGTCTCCACCGCCGTACGGAACGCACTCCTTTCTGCTAAACGGGCTAGACGCGACCTCCCTGCGTCCGCGATTGACTCCTCATTGCCGTCTCGCTCCATCTATGTGAACGAGTTTCTGCCACGTGAAGTCGCCTCGCTCTTAAAGCGCTGTCGTGCGCTTGCCCGCGAACGCGGCTTCTCACGAGTGTGGCACCGCGATGGGAGCGTCTATGTCAAGAAGACGGACTCCAGCCCTCCCGCCCGGATTGACTCTGAGCAAGATTTTGGCTCCAAACTCGCGTGAAGACCCGCCCCCCGTGCGTCGCCATTTGTGTCCGCTGTCTCCTCCACCACACTGCGCTTTGGGCACCTTAATGCCCAGTCCGTCGCTGCTCACTTCGCCCGCTTCACGGTCTTCGTTTCACTTTCACGCCTGGATGTCATTGCGGTTTCAGAGACCTGGTTCTCTGCATCCACCGTGGACAGCCAGTATGGGGTACCTGGGTACGCAATCCTCAGGTGCGATAGGGATGGCAGAATGGGTGGAGGCGTCTGTCTGTATATTCGCGATTCTTACCCTTCCGCTGTAGTTGCGTCTTCTTCTTCTTCTTTAATTTCTGGTCCTGAATATCTTTTCGCAGAGGTGGTAATCCCCTCTGCGGGCTCTCTTCTTGTTGGGGTTGTCTATCGGCCCCCGCACGCTCCTCTTTCTCACTTTGAGCCCATGTTCGCTGACATCGTCTCGGACTACCCTAACAAGGTAGTCCTTGGCGATTGGAATGCCGACATGGGTTCTTCTTCTTTTGATTCTGGCTACCTTGGAGACCTCTTTTCTCGTCTTAATCTCTATTCTATTCCTTACTCTCCAACTTTTCACACTTCTATTTCCTCTACCTGGCTTGACCTCGGGCTTGTTGACGATTCTAGCAAGGTTGTTTCTTTCACACAAAGTAGAGAGCCTCACTGCTCTAATCATGACTTCATCTCACTAGAATACGCACGAACTTGACGTATTGCTCCTTTCAATCATCTTCGTCGGAGGTATGGATCAATCGACCATGATGCGCTTACTCAATGATATCTCGCAGCTTAGCTGTGCTCGTCTTACTACGAACGCTTGTAAGAGTAGCGTGGATCTATTGGTTGACAACCTCAACACTGGCTTGCTCCAAGTCTTGAATGAGCATGCCCCTCTTCGACCCCTGCGTGTCAGACGGCCACCTGCTCCCTGGATCACTCCTGAGATTCGTCTCGAGATGCGTTCTCGTGACGCGCCCAGGAGATCCTATATCAGAGCTGGAAATCCGGACTTGCGGGTACAATACAAAGCCTGTCGAAATAGAGTTTAAGCTCTTCTGGCGCGAGCTAGATCTGCTTTTCTCTTCGACAGGTTCTCTAACCTTACTAACCCGAACGAAGTTTGGCGCGAGCTAAAATCGTTCGGTGTTCTTCCTCCCACTCACTTGTCTCCGGACACTCTTAACACCTTTCTCCTCTCGGCTCACGCCTCATCTCCACCGGCCGTCCCCGCATGTTTGTCCCTGTTTAGCTGTCCCTCTGACGATACGTCTTTTTATTTCTCTCCTGTTACAGAGGAGAGTCTTGCTCGCGCTTTGCGCCTTACTAACTCGTCTATCTCGCCCTCGGATGAGCTGAGTGCGAGGTTTCTTTCTCTCTCTTTCCCTGCTATATACCCTGCTGTCTTGCAAATTTTCAACTCTTCTCTCACTTTTTCTATCTTTCCTGACGCCTGGCGTCGCTCTTTCATTACCCCTATACCTAAAAAACCGAACGCTTCTGCACCTGCCGATTTTCGCCCTATTTCTATTCTTCCTGAGCTCTCTAAGATCCTTGAGAGGCTGGATCTCACTGATATTCAGAGCTTTCTCGATAGCTCTGGGAAGTTGGACCCCTCGCAACATGGTTCTGTCAAAAACCGCTCCACTCAAACCGCTCTCCTGACACTCCTGGAGGACGTCCGTCTTGCTGCTGATCAGCGGATGGTTACAATCCTGATGTGTCTTGACTTCTCTAACGCCTTTGACACCGTAGACCACTCTCTTCTACTCTCCAAACTCTACTCTTTCAATCTCTCTTTTCCGGTCTTACCGTGGATCTGGTCTTACCTCTCTAATAGGGTGCAGGCAGTCAGAATCGGACGGTCTACCTCTCAATTCTCCCCGGTCCATTCGGGCGTGCCGCAAGGCTCCGTCCTTGGGCCGTTCCTCTTTTCTCTCTATATTCATGATCTCAATTCTTCTATCTTTTACTCCAAGGTGGTCAAATACGCGGATGATGTACAAATGTACATCTCCGCGCCTTACAAAGATCTGGAAGACGCAATTACAAGGATCAATTCTGACCTTGCCAGCGTCGCTGCCTGGTCCACCATGAACTCTCTTAAGCTAAACGTTTCTAAGACGCAGTGCTTGATGTTGGGCTCTGCTCGTGCCTTTGGCCTGCAGCATGTTCCCGGTGCCCCTCTGGTTCAGATGGACGGTATACCCATCCCGTACGGCTCTCGGGTCGTCTCGCTGGGTCTGCACATATCGCCCACTCTTGACTGGGGGGATCACGCTCGGCACATCTGCAGTAAGGTCTATGGTGTGCTTGCGGGGCTCCGGCGTCACAGTGCTGCGTTGCCGCGGTGCCTTAAAATTAAGCTCATTTCCTCTCTCATTTTGCCACACCTTGACTACTGTTGTCTGGCGTTGCTGGGCATCAGTGTTGTCTTAGAAAGTAGTGTGACGAAGTGTCCTCTCCTAGCGAGCATAAGACCGGAAGGTTGATCATAAGCGCCGTTAGGGAATATAAAAACGTAGCCTCCAGACAAGGTCGACAGTTAAGCCAATTTAAAACCTTTGTTTCGCTCCTAATGCTATTTGATTTTCGCGTGAGCCGTTTAGGCACCATAGACCAGGGACGTCGCTTCGCCACCTGTATCCTGGCACCTATCTTAAGTTTCGTCACCAGCAGCCACGAGACTTCGGCTCGACGTGGAGACTCCACTGCGGATGGTAGCAGCCTACGAAGGATTTCCCATGCAGTTTTGGCCACACCGCGGGAAATCTGGGCGGTTGGGAAGGCACATCCAGGCGGAAGGATTCATCGACAGCGGTCGCTAGGATCTTCCGATAGCGCAGGGGCACGGCCCTGTTGCGGAGGCTCCCCGAGCCTTGGAGCCCGGACTGCGTTTGGTGACAATATCGGCCACGTCAGGGGTGCAGGGGGAAATTAGAATTATTCTATTAAAGTCCCGCGCGCGGAAGGAGCAAACACTCGTTGTGTAGATTTGACAGTGTAGTTCCGTGATCAGTTGTGTTCCGCCAGACACCACTCCTCAAAATCATTTGGTAAGCGATCCACTTTTGGGACCAATCTATTTCGTTTCGAGGTTTGGCCGGTCAGGGGATTGTCCTGACCGAGTCTTGTTCACGTCTCGTCCTCGTGCTTCCATAGTAGAAAACACACTGCAAAGATTCCGCGAGAATCAGGTCGACCTTCCTGGAGGACTCCCGTCTTCACGACGAGTCATTTCCGTCCACTAGCTTAAGTTTCGCGTCGCGAGGTTCCCTTTTTGGAAGTTAGGACCACCGCTTATCCGTGAGTCTCGTCGTTCCGAGACCTTCTTACTTGTTAGTTCCGGCCACCGCAGGCCATAGAATTCTTTTCCGATCTGCTCCTCACGGGCGCCGTGTAACTCCCGTGAGCGAAGTCCGTTTTCCCGCCGTTATCTATTCTCATCTGGTATTTGTAACATCGTAGACCTAGCCAATAAACCTCGGGTGCATTATAAATTTTCCTGTCTTGGTTGCGTCTCCTGCCGAATCCACCGCTCTCCTCTATTCCGGCCTCTGAGCTGCCGCGTTAGTGAATCCGACTGCGAATCCCCGGAAGTTGTCCGGCTAATAGCCGGTCCAGTTAGCTTTACGTGGTACCGCGGGGTACCTGGCGCCCATCTTTTAAGACTTCCGAATTCGTAGTCGAGGGTTAGGGTTTAGTGCACGTTCCGCCCTTCGGGCGATTCAATTCAGGCATCTCGAAAGAGCGCTATCAATCTAATTATCGTTTTGTAAATTCCGTCATACAAAAGAAATATTTCACATTTTCCTGGGTAACTGGCTGCGGGTAGTTCTTTCCCCGAGTAGCCCCAGGAAAATTCCTCACAGTAGGATACAGCGCGCGCTTAATGCATGTGTGCGGTACATCTTCGATATGCCTCGAGACTCGCACATCACGCCCTACTATCGGCGGCTTGGGTGGTTGAAGGTACGGGAAAGGCGCCTACTTTGCCTGGGGATGAGTCTGTTTAAGGCCTCCTCTCCGTCCGTGCTGCGGGAACTCTTCGCGGTCCGGGCTGAGGGCTCTACGGGGTATCCCTCCCGACAAAGGGGAACCCTTCTGGTAGTGCCTACCCATCGCACTGTCTTCCGTGGGGCCTCGTACTCCGTACGTGGGCCCCAATTTTGGAACTCTCTCCCTGCCTATATCCGCGAGTGCGATAGGGAGCAGGCGTTCAAGACGGCTCTGTCTAATTACCTCCTGGACTCCTACGCTTAGCTTTGTGACGTTTTCGGTGCCCCTTTTTAGTTTTTAGTTTCTAGTTTTCTTTTTTAGCTCTCTTTTATTTAGTCTTATTTTAGTTTAATTTTCTGTTTATGTAATGTCTATTTCTATGTATTTTTTATTTTTATCTTTACTTTTATTTTTTCTGTTTCTTGTTTGCGTTTTGCGCACTGTACTTTTGTATATATATGTTCTGAGAGGGTGACACTCACCCTAGAACAATAAATTATCTTATCTTATCTTATCTTATCTTATCTTATCTCTATCTCTATCTCTATCTCTATCTCTATCTCTATCTCTATCTCTATCTCTATCTTTATCTCCCTCCCTCCCTCCCACCCTCTTGAAGGTTTCCCCAGCTGTGATCGACATAGGGCCGGTGTCATTATTAATGGTTGCAGGGGTGGTGTTGGTGGTAGTGGTGGTCGGCACAATCTTGGGCGAATCTTCGTATAGCGCTTTTTCAGCAGAAATAGATTTAAGTGATGGACTTGTTGGAATCGAATTCTCCGAATACAATCTTTTGAAACTCTTTGCTTATAAAAGTTTTCTCCTGTTGGACAATTTCATTGCCCTCAAGGGTATGTCGAACGAATCATCGAACTCGGGCGTTTGCAATGTTGGAGACAAGAGAGACTGCTGCTGCTGCTGCTGCTGTATAACCGTATTACCTGTCTACACCCATTGTTTCAACGGTTCCACTATTGGTCGCAGGTTTGTCTCCAAGGTCATATCCGTATCCATCTTTCCCACTTTGAGCGCAAGATACTTTTCACGTATAGCCTCGCTGGTCTTGGCTATCTCCTGCACAACTGCTTCCTTTTTTGTATGCTTCTCCTTCTTCTTCATCATGTTTTTCATCTGGCTATCCTTCTCCTCCTCCTCCTGCTCCTTAACCAACATCATGATTGAGGTGGTGGTAATGATTCAAAGTGGCTATAGACTGGTATGCGACGGAAGGACAGACCGATGTGGCTTCAATGATGTTTCCCGAACGTGTGTTGTATGATGTTATTGCAAGCCCGCTAACAGCTCTCACGGTATATCTATACTGTTTGTATGATGTTAGTGCAAACACATTAAATACCGATACCCGTATTGCAACGGTACTGAGGGAGGGAGGGAGAGAGAGCGAGGGAGCGAGAGAGAGAGAGAGGGGGGGGGAGCGAGAGAGCGAGAGAGAGAGAGCGAGGGAGAGAGAGAGCGAGAGAGAGAGGGAGAGAGGGAGAGAGGGAAGCAAGTTCAATGACACGTCAAGAACGTGTGCGTTCATGATATTATTGCAAACCCATTAAATCCCCGGCGATAGCGTCCATGGTTCACCGGACTGTCCTTGTCTATGACGAGAAAGCTGTACTTTTTATCCCAACATTTTGCACACAATTCGATGAATTTCTCAAGCGGCATATCTACATTAACATTGTCGTAATAGACATATCGTAGATTCATACCATTGTTGCGCCCGAGCCCAAAGCCGGGTCTCGGAATGCGCAAACTTGCAAACTCTTCCTTCGAGAGAATAATGCAATGTCCAAAGGTAGTGCCCAACCATTATATCAGTACCGAGCGCATGGCGACTAAATCACGTTTAGCAACGAGGCACTGAGTCACTTCGCTGGATCAGCGCCTCGTGCCACGGCAACGTCCGTCTCGAACAAAACGATCGACCGATGTCCCGATTGGGGACTCGCTATCCAGAGTTCAATCAGAACAGATCCGTGCGAACCAGCGAGTTACTTTGTACCTCTTGTCGGTTCTCTGGTTATACTTTATTCAATAAACGCCAAGTTTTTGGGTTTAATCCCGGTGGATTCCATTCCTTTAAACGCTACGAGCCTGACTTCCTCCGATCCCGCTACCCGCTCTGCGCCATCACCACGCAGGGCACAACACCATCTTGCTTGAACAGTATTATCATATTTGCATTATCATGAATCAGATGTTTTGGGATTCTCGCGTACGACTCACCCAGATAAAAACAATCCACGTCAGAGTGTCTACCCATGGCGAAGTATTTGTTAGAATTCTCAAAAATAATTAATACTATTTAATGCTATGTTCACTATATGAACTTTAGCTGTATTATATATATCTAGCTGAATTGGCAGTGAAGGAGCGTTGTTCTTCTGATTCCTTATTGATTTAATTTCTAATAACTGTCAGTCTTGTGTAAGCTATCAGCCTTTTCACATTCTCTACAATATCTGTCTTGAGTAATAAAAGTTCTCGGTTGTGTTCAGTTAATTTCAGTTTATAAGTATTAATAAAACCAATAGGTTATAGGCCCAGTATTTGTTTAAATACTGTGAGTTCTGTTATTAAGTGTTATATTGAGTTTGTGACGTTGCGCATGGCGCCTGTCACAAAGCGTCCCCTCACTCAAATTTAGCGCCGCTGTAACAGCAACAAATACTGTTCGAGCGAGATCAAGGATCAAAATACTAACGCCGATACTATCGTCTGAGCCTATAAGGAAGCAGCAAGCAGGGACGACCATTTACCCTGCGAACCCGAAGTCACCAAATCTGCCAGCCCAAAGGACTCGGCTCGACCAGGACGGACATTAAGGGGTCAGCAGCCTCCGATAGGGTCTCCAGCGAAGCGGTCATCGAGGGAGATCACCGGGTGGTGAGGCAGGCGACCCCGAGGCACCCGGCTTTCGAAGAGGACGACCTTCCTTGCCGTCTCTACGAAGCGGGGTTGGCGCCCTGGGGCATACGGCCCTGGCGTCGTTCGTCCGAGGGCACTGCGAGTCCCTGAGCGCGCAGTAGGACCCGGCGACCAATAAGCGATCGATTTCGGGAACAAAGACGGCTAGGCGAACGTTAGGGCAAAGCGCGCAGAATTTGGCGCTCTTGTGCTGACGATTAGAGCGAGCGGACGTGCGATCCAAAGGGCGAACCTAGAACTAGTGAGCGACTGACGAATACAAGGAAAGACTAGTGAGATCCGATTCAGTAAAGGAAGGAAGGAAGGCAGGCGATCGATTCCGATCAAATCCACGTAGCCTCCCCTCTTCTAAACTAGCGGTAAGCGAACACCCTTCCTAGCTAGCCTCTGTAAGGGACCATTGTCTTTGGTGGATCCCAGCTAGCGATTCGTTGTCTCTCTGACCTTCTGGCTTTCGATCTATGTTAGTTTGTTATGTTACTATGTTAGGTAGTTCGATCAGTGTTAGATTGAGTAGGGCCATAAAGCTGTACCAATAAGAGAATAAAACTGTTAAATTTGTCAGATATCCTCGCGTAAGATATTGCTGTCATAAAATAGCCTACATAACCAACCACTCGAACGTCAAGGAAATAAGACATCTACCCATCTCGTGTTAGTTAGTCTCTTTCTACATGTCTAGCATCTCTCTCTAACATCATCTCACATCTGCCTTCTCTCTCTACCATAACATCATCTCGCAGCTACAAAGCTAGAAATATATGAACATTCTGCCACCTAGCGTGGAAAATATGTGACCTACATTTTTGGTCTGAATCTTCTTCTGAATCGTTTTCGTGCGAAAAAATAAGAGGAGGAAATTCATATCTCTTGAACGCATGGACCAATTTCCTTGCTGTTTAGCTTATTGGATTCAGAAAAATAAATTAGGCTGTGCTTGATTCATAAGTTATGCCTGCAAGCTGTAACTTTTTCGGAAATCGAGGTGAAAGTCTTATATCGATCGAAAACCGCTACGCGTCGGGATAAGTAGCCTCGGCTTCTCGTGCTGTATAGCTATAGCTAACTACTTGGCGCGAGACTCTACCGAGTCTCCTGAGCCATGACAACAAGAAGTTATTTTTTACTTTTCGGGGCATTTTGTCGATTTCATTTTGAATTTCATCATTGCACTGGTGTAACAATTATAGACGAGGAAATGTAGCCAAATTTGTTGAAGAAAGAAAAGCTTGTACATTCCGAAATTTATGCAAGAGGGTGTACCGCGAGAACTTCCCTTATAAGTTACCAATCGACAATCGAAAGTTCGGTGTTTATGCAATAACAGTTGTTAATGTTAAAGAATTTCGAACACATTTATATTGGGGCCAAAGTGCGAGCATCCTCTATAAGATAGAAAAGGTTTCATCCCGATCGGTCCATCCATCTCGAAAATATCGCCGGACAAACGAAATTTCTAGTAGAAACGTGAAATCAGCGTGAAATCCGGTTTTTAAGCAATAACAATGGTTAATGTTAAACAATTTCGATAAAATTTATATTAGGACCAAGTTGTGGACATCCTCTATAACATAGGTATGGTTTCATCAAGATCGGTCCATCGATCTCGGAAATATCGCCGGACAAACGAGATTTGTAGTAGAAACGTGAAATCAGCGCAAAATTCGGTTTTTAAGCAATAACAATGGTTAATGTTAAACAATTTCAGAAAAATTTATATTGGGACCAACTGTGAGCATCCTCTATAAGATAGGCAAGGTTTCATCCCGATCGGTCCACTCATCTCAAAGTTCTCGCCGGACAAACATTTAAAAAAAAAAAAAAAAATATATAGCGGTCGAATTGAGTACCTCCTCCTTTTCGAAGTCGGTAAAAATGGAATACATTTCAACGAATAATCAAATTGCAGTTATCTTGACGGAGCCTTTACTGAGAATCAAAGGGAATAGCCGGATAAGAACGGCAAAAGTGCCCCCGGCCCAAAAATAATTTTCTCTTCTTCCACAGTTTCCTCTTCAAAACAAACAATTTTTCTCAAAATACCAACCTTGTAACCCTTCCCGTTTAAAAGTTCTAAGCAAAAATGTGTTTTTCTGTTTTTATTTGATTTCCTTAATAATATCGCATGTAGAATTTTCTCGATTTTTTTTACGATCTTACTAATAAAATGTATCACATGTAATTTTTATAGAATTTTTCATTAATCCGTAAAAAGTTACGATTTTTTAAAAACAAAATTCGGGTTTTTAGTGTGATTCTTTCGGGTGTCAATCACGAAAAAATTACACAATGTGTCTTTTTTGCATACAATTACACTCTATTTTTTCCCGATTTTTCGATTTGGTGCTTCAATGTTAAAAAAAATAAAAACTAGTTTTAGTTGTAATTTTAGTATATTTGCTCGATCAACTGAAAAAAGTACCTAATTTAAGAGTAAGGAAGTAAAGAATAGATAGAACAGTACAAAGAGCAAAGCAGTGTCATGTGGCTCCCATATTAGCCATATCGAACGGTCTGAACATCAGCCATGAATATTTCCGAGCGATAAAAGATTCGTTAAAAGACGAATCTTCTTTTAACGAATACTTGCACACATCCTGCAAATCGCACCACAGTGAGGTCTCTTGCACATCCACAAATGCAACAATATTTATGAGTAGCAATGACTCTTGGGAACGCTTTTTCAACATGCTCGATTTGGATATTCGATTTTTCAGTAATTTCAGTAAAAAAAACTTCGATCTTCTGTCGACGATTGCGAAGCAGTCGTAATACATGAAAAAGATATCTGGGATCATGTTAAAGGAAGAATATCCATTGGGTCTTCAGGTGGTTGACGTATGATGTTTTATTTCGGTGGTCGGTTTACAGCAACACGACAATTGTTACACAGTACATCGTTAATCGCTACCGATTTTCCAATTTTTAAAGCTACGTATTGTGCCTCATCATCAGTACGTATATTTTTTTAAATCCTGCTACTTTTCGCAATAATACATTGCATTTAATACATATAGTATTTTTGAATGACATACTTGTTGGAACGTATGAGTAATTGGAAGAAGCGATGCGCTATGAGATTTCGGCGTCTGTGAGCTACAACTATCAAATTGCAAAGATCCCTTAAAGGGCAAGTTAAGAAATGATATAAAATAGCCATCTAGACTGTGATTACGAGTCACCCGGTCGTGGGCGTTAGAGACGAGCCCAGCGGCAAGCGAGAAACAATTCACTTGTTTCTCGGAAATAGTCGGAATCATCCGAGGAATAAGCACGAACGATTGATGAAGACCGATGCTCACTCTCTACAAAGGCGTCCATTAGGCACGAGGTGCATTGATACTAAGATCCCGGGATAGGACAAGGGACACGCCGGACGATTAAATACGCCAAGGAAGCTGAGATAAGAATGTAAAGTAAATACTACTGGCGTTAGTAATCAGAGGTGATCGATTTACAACCGATCGCAGAAGGAAAAGATGGCCTATGCCCAATCTCGACGTAAGACTTCATGAGAAGCTGTTAGGAAGGTAGTGTGAGCGTGAGTACAAAACTGAGTCAGAAATTATATCACAATCAGACAACAGTCAATGTACAAAGGATGGCGGATGCCCACAAGGCGATAGAATATCGTTGGGTTGCCCAGAAAGACAAGATGGTAGATGCCCACGAAAGAATAAGCGAACTCTGCCGCCGAAGGCAATTCTGAGCATTAGGAACTTAATAATTCGATAATTCCTTGAACAGAACAAAAAATATACATGTCCTTTAAAATTAACCTGTGTCCTAATTCCTTTCTTATGTTCCCTATCCCTGATTCGAAGTTCACTAGCCTGAACATTTTGGTCCTTCGAGCCCGATCAGTGGCGGATGGAAATATAAGCAGAGGGACGAAGACTAGTAAACCGGAAGTTCCTCGAGAGGACACTATACGGCCACAGAATTGGAAGGACATTGACGTCATTGGACAAGCTCAAGGCAGTCATCGTACGTAGCTGTGATCTACAGATAGAATTAAAAACCCGATTCAATTATAAGGTGAGATCAGTCCGAGGTGCCATTTCATTTCGTCCTCAGTCAATTGATAAAAACCGACCATGGTTAACGAAATGAAAACATTACATAGACGTAGGACTTCGCACAAGGGTCAATTGTCACGGTTATATAATATATTAACGGAGGATGCAGGATCAGATTACGACGCTCTCTTATTGAAAAAACAGAAATCAGAAGAAGCATATTCAGCCTTTTCAACTGTACAGTTACAAATAGAGGAGAAGGAAGACAATTCTGAGAATGAGAATTTCAGAGTCGAGATAGAAGATATTTATTTCAAATCACATGCAATCATAGCGAAGGGGCTGAGTAACAATGGAATTGCAACTCACTCCACGTCCGTCACTCAGCCGATAGTTACTTCTGAAATAACTCAAAATATAGCCACTCCGCAATCGCTATTGCCGAAAATTAATGTAACGCCCTTTGACGGTAACTACGCGAATTGGAGTTCCTTTTGCGACACGTTTTCGAGTCTTGTTTATGAAAACAACACCATTCCGGTCACTCACAAATTTCATCTCCTGAAATCGTATTTAACTGGAGATGCTAGCACTGTAATTAATGCACTACGTGCATCTGAGGAGAATTATAAAGTTGCATGGGAGTTACTGAAAAAGAGATACAACAAACCTAGAAAGATAATTCAGAGTCATTTAAAGGAAATATTTGAATTAATCGCCGTATCAAGAGAATCTCCAGCAGCTCTCAACATTCTCGCGGAAAGGGCTGAAATGCACATAAATGCGTTGAGAGCGTTGAATCAGCCAGTTGAATGGCACGAAATACTGATATCAGGAGACTCGGTAGAGTCTCGCGCCAAGTAGTAGTAGTAGCGCGAGACCGCTAAGGCTCCTTATCCCGAACCAACATGATTTTCGGCCCGTCTCAAACTTTCACTTTGATTCTTGCAACAGTTATAGCTCAAAGGCGAAACTTATGAATTAAACCTAGGTCCGTTGATTTTTCTGAATCCAACGAGCCAACAAACAAGACAATCGGTCCAGTGGTTGAGGAGATATGAATTTCTCATGCGTATTTTCTGGCGAGTAAAGATAGGATTTTAAGAAGTCAGGTTTGCGTTTTTCTTTAAGAATTCCTCAAATGTCCACCTCACATTCCTTCCGCTAGCGGAGCCGATCGCTGCACATCAGTCGACGATCGAACGGTCGATGGTTGGTTATATGCACATTTTATATAAGGTCGAAGTGTTTCGATGATAAATCTTTTCCCCGCAAAGAGGGAATTGTTAATCCCAACCATATAATTGTAATTGTTGTTCAGGCGACCACGAGGGTAATTATTAATGAATCTAACCAAAAGTTTCAGAAAAGCTATCCTTGGGGTTATATCTATATATTGTATAACATTCTCTAAAAGTTTATAATTTGTTTATAACAAATGTTGTTAAAATTGACATCCGACGCCGCGGATGGCTTCCCACGGCCTTCAGAACATGCCTCTGTGATTTTCAAGAATTTGTTTATCAATTTGTTTAAACAATTTAAGTTGCAAAATTCAGATTCGTACTCTACATATGCATGTTACTGGGAAACGAGTATGATTAAGGAAACAAACGAGAGATTTTAACATTGCAAAATTAATTGTTAAAGTCAAACTGTAGAGAGAATCGTGGCAGTTCCAAGTCCCGGTCGGGACAATCCGGCCGTTCGCCGAGTCAGCTACAGAAATTTGATGGGCGAGATGGAACTGCTCGCGATGTCTATCGCATGATTCAGCCTACAAATTTATGTATATATGTCAGTTCTAGAAACATGCATATGTTCAACTGTTTCGAACCCTTTTTTTGCGGCGCTCGCTTATCGCTTTTACATTCTTAAACTAGGAGCTCCCAGCTCCCGAGGTTCCGAGACAGTCCCAAGTACGCATACTATACGTATAGTATGTACGTATGCGTACTATAGCATGCGACGTACGAACGAAAGGGTTGTAGCTATACGTGTGACAATAGTAAAAAGATTTTCCATAGCTTTTTCACATAAAAATTTCTCACTTTGTCGACGATCGAGCGATTGATGTTGTTGGTTGGTTATCTGCCAGATTGGTTAGTTATATGCAGAGTATACTTTTCTACTTTGGTTGTGTGGCAACATTCTGTGTTTTTTACTATCCTAATGATTCATAATGAATATTTACTTAGGAACTTATAGATATTTCACTTATTAATTACGTGGTTCTGGTTCGTACCAGTTCAGACCGCAATAAACTTGTAATACTACACAGGATACGTTATAAAGTATGAAGTGAGAAAATTATCAATCGTGTAGTTCAGAAGCTTTCACTAAATTAATGTGTAATTTTGGGATTTGCTAGCTTAGGCGGTTGATAATTCTGAAACATATAATGTATGCTATATTACGTTTCTATACTGTTACTTTTGATTGCTAGTAAATGAGCATTATGTTTGACTGACTCTAAAAGAGCACTAAGAAATGGTAATAATATTCTTGTGAGAATTTGCGAATAGATGAAATAGCAGTGGGAAAATGGGAAACTTATCCATAGCACATACCACGAAGTTTCAAAACTGTCAACTGCGTAGCACAAAAGAAGAATAAGTAGGTAAACGAATGCCAATTACTAGTGGCTACAGTAAGTTGAACATGTTTTATCTTAATACTTCAATAATGTTCTCGTACATCCTCATGTACAATCTAAATATGGAGTATCGAAATTGGCAAGTGCATAGTTCAAGGAACGCTTAACGCAAAGAATTCAAACTTAGTAAGTATTGTTTCCCAATCATTGTCATTTAGGGATATATTAGCTATAGGTAATCAATAGTGGCATAGCAAATTTTAACTGTTTAGTTTAAGAAGTTTCGGAGTTCATAATTTTGTAACATATGCTACGTTAAGTTTTTTGACTATTTCTTTGTTATTTCTAAATATTACTAGTACATCAGCATTATGCTTTGCTTGATTTTGATAATGCAGTAAGAAATGTGTTTCAGTGATAATTTAGAAATATAGATCAAACAGCAGTCAAGAAATTTATACGTACTGTACAGCAAAATATTTAAAAATTCGAAATTGTCAAGTATGGGGCTCGACAACTACTTTAGTTAAAGAGTTCCAATTCAGTAAACAGGCGCTGATTATTACAAATAGCTATCATGCTCCCAACGTGGAAAGTTCACAACCTGGAAGTCTCCGATTTGGACGTAATATAGCTCAAAATGTGCGAGGCAGCGGTAGTAATTAGATCCTAGAATACTAGCCGTTTATAGCCAGCTATTTGCCTTAAAAATTGCTTCAAATATTGAAAATGCTTAAACTTTAACATCCTGCAATCGGGATGGTGAATCGTTTGTTTGCTGTCCTCGAGGAAAGAAACATAAAGCCTGTAGACAATTTTATTGCAAAATCAATATTTTGGGTAGCAATTTTGTTTATTTACTTACTTCTCCATTTCCATGGCCTAGCGTCATTCTCTATCTATACATATTGCTTTTGTTCCTTCTTTCGCAATAGACTTTTGTCGGCATTGGCCGTAGCTTGGCCTATTTCTTTGTTTGCTATTTTATGAATTGCAAAAATAAATAGTTAACCTTTCGTTAACAATAGCAGGGTAGTCGCACGAGCGAAAGGTCGCGCGTCTTTTCCGCATTTTCATACTTTGAAGGCATTTTTAACACAAATGGCTGGCTATAAATGACCATTACTCTAGGATCTAATTATTGACACTGTAATTAGCGCTGTAATAAGCGCACATTGGAGAGATCCAGAACATGGATTCTTATGTGCATGTTTAAGTCATAAATATATTGTAACATTAAAATTACATTATAATATAAACATGCGTATAGGAGATGGTACACATTTTAACATAAATGATACTTGACATTTTAACAAAATGATACTTTTAAATTTTTTTATCAAACCATTGGTAAATCATTAATATTTTTGTTGTCTTTATTGTTAAGCATTAACTAACAAAAAGACATGAAATCCGTCCAAAAACATTAAAATGTAAAAAAATGCGCCAAGTAGCAGTTTGAATCCCCTACAAAATTGAGATATAACAAAAAAGATATAGATATCATTTAAGAAAGCCAAGCTTTCATTCAAAGATACCTCGATTTAACTCGCATTATCAATTAACAATAAATTAACAATAAATTACCGATTAACAATACAAAAAATCTTGGCGTGTGCGCACTTCATTCGAGGCACCTGTTCCGGCAATGTTACTAAAAAACGTTTAAAGAAACATATACGCGATGAACGGAGAACCTCCTTCTTATCGATATTGGGAAAGAATGATGTCCTTGTCAGTTATGACAATGAGACACTGGACAATGCTCATGAAATCGAAGAATATTCATTTATTGGAGGCAAAAAATGGTAAAACAAGGTCGCTGTATATAGTATATATGATTCAAAATGAAAGATTTATTAGGTTTTACTCACATTGTAGTAAAGTCAGTGATAGGTTTAACATCAGTACTACCGAACGAGTCGAAATGACTTGTTTTTACGTGGATCGTTATAGCAGCATAACAATCGTCGGTAGTTCTAGTGATAAATCAGTTTTCCATTGCCTTTTTACCTCGCAATGAAGTGCGCACACGCCAAGATTTTTTGTATTGTTAATCGGTAATTTATTGTTAATTTATTGTTAATTGATAATGCGAGTTAAATCGAGGTATCTTTGAATGAAAGCTTGGCTTTCTTAAATGATATCTATATCTTTTTTGTTATATCTCAATTTTGTAGGGGATTCAAACTGCTACTTGGCGCATTTTTTTACATTTTAATGTTTTTGGACGGATACATTGTATCCGCAAAACTTGATATGCGAACTCGAAACAGCTCGGAGCGTTCATTAGGCGAAAACGAAGCTCCTACGATTAACCAATTATTAGAATTCCTGTACCGACAGTCACAAGATGCACAGCCAGTAGTGTTACTGAACAACCAGTCATCAGATAACGGAATTCAAAACAGGAAACAAAATACAATACACAGGTATAGATCTCTTCCTAACTCACATCGAGGAAATGTTCATGCCTTTGTTAGTAACCAATCAAGAATGCAATGTACTCTATGTAAACAATCGCACCAGTTGAGATATTGCCCTCAATTTGCTAAACTATCAGTGCCAGAGAGAATGACCGTAGTACGAGCGTCTAAGTTGTGTTACAATTGCCTGAAAGGCAGGCATACGACTACTAGTTGTTACGCACCAGGCTGCGCTAAATGCAAGGCAAAACAGCATGGGCTTCTGCACCGCTATATACAAGCCAGCAACCAAAGAATACGACATGACTAGCAGTATCGCTATGTTCTAGAATATCAAGCGAGGTCTTATTATCATCTGCTCAATTATTGTTTACAGGCACTTTTAATAAGAAAATAATAGCCCGAGCGTTGTTAGATAGCGGATCGCAATCTAATTTCATATCTGAAGGTTTAGCGAAAAAATTAGGTCTAATTCAGACAAGGTTACATAAAACTGCATTAGGATTAGGAGGTAAGGTGTCAACAATAAGGGGACGGGTAGCTACTGAGATAAGTTCCAGAATAACTTCATTTGCCGACAAGTGCTCGTTTTTAGTTCTGCCAAAAATTACGGACATCTTGCCGTCAACAGTCATCAATAAGGATGAATTAGATATACCACCAAACGTGGAGCTAGCAGATCCCGAATTCAATATACCGGCAAGGATTGATATTATTCTGGGAGAATATTTCTTTTACAGAGTATTACTGCCAGACCAAGTAAGAATCAGTAGTACCACAGTAATACAAAAAACACTATTCGGATGGATTATATCGGGAGCAGTTAATATAGCTGATCAAAAACAACTTAAGGGCGACACTCAAGTAATGCATTCGCTACAGAATGATTTAGAAACATTCTGGAAATTGGAAGAATACGGACACATCAGACATCTATCGACTAATGACAAACAATGTGAGACAGTTTACGTGAACACAACTACTAGAGATACAAGGGGTAGATATATCGTAAGACTACCATTTAACGGGAAAAAGGGACAGCTGGGAGACTCGTTAAACTTAGCCTTAAGGAGATTAGAAGGATTAGAGCGACGCTTGGTAAAGGACACCAATTTAAAAACGCAATATGTTAAATTCATGGAAGAGTATGAATCGTTAGGGCACATGACAGAAGTTCCTAAAAATATCTGGGAACACCGAACAGGTTATTTTCTCCCACATCACGCGATTGTAAAGCATTCAAGTTTGACGATAAAGTTACGGGTGGTATTTGATGCCTCGGCAAAAACATCCAGTGGTTTATCGCTTAATGATATTCTGTTAACTGGTCCAACATTACAAGAGGACATATTTACACTTTTACTTCGATTCAGATCTCATAGAATCGTACTAACAGCCGATATTGAAAAGATGTATCGTCAAGTATTAGTTCATCAGGACGACCGAAACTACCAACAAATATTATGGAGATTAGATCCCGATAGTGATTATAAAATATACCAACTCAATACACTGACATACGGGACGGCCTGTGCACCATTCCTAGCTGTTCGAACGCTTCATCAATTAGCATCGGACGAAGTAGATAAGTTTCCGCAAGCGGCACAGGTCGTAAAACAAGATTTTTATATGGACGATCTTCTAACCGGAGCGCATACGTTAGAAGAAGCCAGACAATTACGCGATCAGTTGCTAACATTAACCAGAAAGAGAGGCCTAAATCTCAGACAATGGGCATCCAACTGTCCAGAATTAATAGCCGATTTAGAAGCTCGATCTGTAGTTGAACATCTATTAACAGATGATTCGGAGATTAAGAAAACATTGGGAATATGTTGGATCTCTAGTGAACATACCTTTACATATAGAATTAATTTAGAGGAGTTTAAGAAAAACAGTACCCCAACCAAGCGTGCGTTATTGTCCTATATAGCCAAACTTTTCGATCGGCTAGGTCTATTAGGTCCCGTCATAGTGAAGGCGAAACTACTTATGCAAGAATTGTGGAAGTTGCATATTGGTTGGGACGAATTGCTGCCTAAGCAGGTACAACAGTCATGGCTCAAATATAGACATCAATTACTTCTTATTAATGAGATTTCATTTCCAAGGGGAACCGTATTAGCAAATTCAAGTAACATTCGAATTCATGGGTTGTGCGACGCAAGTGAAATGGCGTATGGGGCTTGCCTATATATACGTTCTACAGATAGTAAGGGTCACATTGTGGTGCCCTGGCGCGGTTAAGCGTAGGGCGGTAGCGGGATAGGCGATCAGGAGTTCGTGAGCGGTTAAAGAATTGGGATTCACCGGATGGTCCAGCGATCAGATTTATTGATGATTACTGAGTTGCGAAGATACAGGCACGTTGATAGCACATACGTGTTAACAGAGTTATCTCTAATGCTTATCTGGGAGCGCTCGGATGTCGGCGGTAGTTCTTATACTAGGTCGGCAGCTCAGGGTTTCCCTGAGCTTGCAGTTTTGGGACGGGCAGCGCCCTGTTGATCGGGCGTGGCTGCCTGATTCATTTGGACTTTGTCCTTATGCTACGTTAGCGTAAGTTCAGCTGGGCGCTGTCCTTCGAGAGATGGTTATGTGTAAGGCGCTTGTGTGTTGGATGTCTGTGAGGGCACAACAACCCCTACCCCCTTGGCGAGGTGGCGCCTAGTCTCGTGTTAGGGCCTGGCGGTGTTATATAATATTTTAATAGTATTGTTAGTTAATATGCTTCTATATAATGCAATATTTAGTTGTTGTGGCTTTAAGCCATAATTGTTACAATGCTTGTTAGTTATAAAAATAGGGTGTTGTAGCGTAAGATACGGTGTAGTCAACGTAATAATAATATAACATAATAATGGTATAATATAATGCGCTATATTACAATGTGTCGGTTCGCGTTCGTTTTTTTGTGTATGCTACTTATATTTTTCCTAACGGGGCGGACTCCTGGGTATCAGGTTTGTCCGGGCGTTTTGTTGATGTTAGGCGACGCACATATTTATCAATACCGAATATGATCGTAGCGGTGGTAAGTAAGGTGAATGCAGTTGCGAACGATATCGTGTATCTAAATGTGTGTGTGTCTCGCGCGGTTTGTAGGTTGTGTACTATATCGGTTGCTTGTTTACTTATTTCGTTGAGTTCTTGTGGTTTTTTTATGATAGGTTTTAAATAGAGTTTGTGCGCGTAAGTGAACGTTGGTGAATTGATGTCTGCAGGTAAGTCGGCGAGGGTGATATTATATTCCGGTAAGTAATTATATTGTCTTTCTAAGCCGTATTGTTTGTTCGTTTCGATTGAGAACTCAATACTTGGGTTTGTACATTTGCCTTTTATAGTTAAGATACCTGAGTTTTCTATAAAGGTATAGCGTGTTGGTTTGTTGTTACACGTGATTGCTAGTCGGTTTCGTTTGGGTGTGACGAAAATCCAGGTACCCCTTTGGTGGAGTTCTAATAGTATGGTTTGGTTTAATGGCATAAGGCGTAGTTTGCAGTTGCTAGGTTTTTGTTCTAGTTTTGCGTAAAGCTGTACCTCGCAAGGGCCGCTATTCGAGGCCTTGAAAATTGGGTGATGTGAGGCGCAGAGATAGTTATCGTTTATGGCGGTGCATGAGTTGAGATCATTTTCGTTGAGGCGGATGTAGTCTAAGTTGGCAGTGTCTACCACAATGTAAGGTTCTAACGTGTCCATGTACGCGTATAGTGATCCGACTCTGGTAGGTACGCGGTGTGCTCTGGCGAGGTTAAAAAATTTGTTGGAATTACGGAGGGGGAGTTCTAGAATTACCGTGATGGAGGCTTTTTCCGAATACACGGATAGTTTAACTATGTTGTATATAGCATGTATATTTTCCAGGGTAATGTCGATGCCCTCCTTGACGGAGTGGGCGGATAGCGGTAGGAGACATGGCGTCGCCTACAGGACGTGCCAGATGCTCACCGGACATGGATGCTTCGGGGAGTATCTGGCACGCATCGGAAGGGAGGCGGACACCCGTTGCCACCACTGTGGGGCCGACCGGGACGGCGCCCAGCATACCCTCGAGGACTGTCCTTCGTGGGCGGCTGAGCGCGCCGTCCTGGTCGGCAAGATAGGCGCCGATCTCTCGCCGTCGGCCGTCGTGAGAGCGATGGTCGGCGGCGGGGAGAGTTGGCGGGCTGTGACCTCCTTCAGCGAGACTGTTCTCTCGCAGAAGGAGGCCACCGAGCGCGACCGGGAGAGGCGTGGCGCTCCCGGCCGGGTTGCAAGGGTGGGGGGTGAGAGGCGGCCGCCCGTGGCGGGGAGCATACAGGCCCTAGCCGTGGCGCCCCCTCCCCCCCTCAGAAAAAAGGGGTTGAATGGTGTGCGGTGGGGAGCCACAGCCCCGCCGCGCACATACATTCCACCGGCTCGTGAGGGGTCTCCGCTGAGGACGGAGGCCCCTCTTGGAAACCGGCCAGGTGAGGGGCGACTAGACGTGTGGCCCGTCTAGTCGCCGAAGTACCAAAATACCGGGGGGTCCAAAAATGGGCCTCCCCGAGACGTCGCGCGTAGTCGCGCCGAGGGGCTGCGGGGCGGGCTCTGGATGTCGTTCGTCTAGAGTTCCCAGAGTCTGCCCTGAATGGCCCCAGAGGCTGGCCACCATGGGGGTTTTAGCCGGTAAGAGTCCGGCATATCCTCGCTCCCTCCTCAGGGGCGCGGGGAATCCATGAGGATTTCCCCCATGTAAAAAAAAAAGGTAATGTCGATGGGAAGCTCAACCCTGAGTTTATTGACAGGGTTGCAGTGCGTAGGTAATTTATAACCTGTTCGGGCGGTATTATTCTAGGGTGTAGTATACCCTTTTTTGCGTTAAACGCGAAGTCTAGTAGGTTAGCTGCCGTTTGGAGACTTTCTACGGCGTCGTTTATTAGTATGAGGTGTTCATCTGTTGATTCTCGGAATTTAAAGATATTTTCGTCTTGTTGGATAATGTACTGTAAGTGTCTGGTTGCATTCATTAGGTTGGCTTCGTTAAATTCTACCTTGTGAATTGTTTCGTTTAGAAGTCGTGAATTGGCCTTGACGATTTGGAGTTGGTTGATGAGTGAGGTGCGCGATGTTTCTCCCATTTTTTGTAGCGCATGTATTTCGTCGTTTATGGTTTTCCGATCGTCGGCGTCCATTAAGCTGAAGAGGGATTTTCCCACGTATCCGATTCCGTCTATGAGTCCGCGCGCATGTTTCTGGCGGTTGCCCGTGAGTTGTTTTACATAGGTAATTGTATTTGAGGTTCTATCTAGTTTTGTTTGAATACTGGTTGTGAATCGTTTACAGAATTCGTTTAAGTTTGGTGTGGGGGGTTGTCTACACAGGTGTATTATTTCATGTAAGATATTTTTGATGGACTGTTCTTGTTTGAGTATTGGTTCCGTATCCACGTGGATTGCTAGTTTCCAGGTGTCGCGGTATATTTGGAGGTACCCCAGGTCTTCGAAATATATTCCTGGTTGATGTTTGAAGTGTCCTACACTGAATTCGGGGTCCGTGGTGTGTATACATGTTATCGTCCCCATTAGTAGGAGAAGTTGTCTGGAAGAGATGCATTCGTCAGTTTTTGTTATATGGTGGGGAGTCAGAGCTTACGTTTGCTAATTTGTGGGATCCCTGGGTGCGGTCTTTTCTTCCCGGCTTGGCTTCTGCCATTGTGACGGGAGTGTTTGGAGAGTGTAGTCGAAAGAAAGAGAAAGAGAAAAAAAAACGATAAATGAGTAGTGTATTTGCAAGATTGGTGAGTTGCGTGGTTCAAAGATTGTTTTTTTTGTTTTGTTTTTTGTTTAGATTATTTTTGTTTTTATTTATTTATTTTTATTTTTATGTTGTAGGGTGCTGTATACTGGAAGCATGCGAGGGCTGTGCGTCAGGCCAGGGAGGAGGGGCGTCAGGAGCTGCAGGACCTCGACGATCCTTGGGGGGGTCCGGAGGAGGATTATTGAGGCCTGGCGGCTCTTTTTGGTAAGTGGTACTTCTTTTACGTAATCAATGAAGGGTGTGTTGTGTATTTGGGTCGTAATGGTTGTCTTATTGTTTTACAGAGCGTCATGCGTGTCGTGCGACGGGCGGTGGGTGGCCGTCGCGACGGTTTTGTGCGTCCCACAGGCTGGTGTCCGGGGTCGTAGCGTATTGTCGGATTTTGGAGGTTTTGGGAGGCGAGAGCTTCCGCAGGTGGTGCGTCCGGTCTGGGGTGTTGAGTGCCGGGGATTTGGAGCCATTGCGAGGCTTTATGGAGGAGCTGGCGTTCGACCCCGGATACCACTTGCTCCTGCTATACGAAGGGTCCGCGGAGGAGGTCCGAACGGTGCGGACCACATACGCTTAGTTAAAGCATGTTGTGGACAACGTGGCGCTCCGTATGGATGAATTTTGCTGTTTCTATTTTAATCGGTATGGTTTGTATTATTTATGTAGTTTGTAGTTTAGTATAGGATGTTTAATCAATATATTTGGAGTTTCCGTATGTGTGTGGGGTTGTGTAGTTTATTTTTTTTTTTTGCCGGTGGTACCGGTTGCATCTCCTTTCCTTCCTTCTAGTTTTAGTTATGTGTGCTAGTTTTTGATAGTTTTAATGATAGGATAAGTTTATACAGGGTGCAAACATGATAGCTCCCGGCGCTTTCAGGGGAGGTAGGGGAGAACATTCTAAGCCTTTCGAGTTCATATTATCATGTCCGATATTTATTGGTTTGGTTGTTACAACATGTTAAAAGTACAGAGGCTATCTTCGATCCCGTTGCTAGGAACGTCCCATAAATTCGCATGTGTATGCCTCGGTGCCATTAGAGGTAACACCTCGAAAAACGTCTCGATCCCCTGATTGGCTTACTTAATAACTACTATCAGGAGACTCGGTAGAGTCTCGCGCCAAGTAGTAGTTATATATATAGTACAGCGCGCGACTACCGAGGATACTTATCCCGAAGTGTAGCGGTTTTCGTCCGCTATAAAACTTTCACCTCGATTTATGGAAAAGTTACAGCTCCAAGGATTTATTTCTGAATTTTGTATTTTTTCGTTGATTTTTCTGAATCGAATGAGCTAAGAATCAAGCGAATCGGTCCAGTCGTTCAAGAGATATGGATTTCTCCTGCTTATTCTTCTCGTGAAAACGGCAAGGCAAATTAAGATTCATCAGGGGAACTAATTCCTAAAAATGTGGTTTTCACTTTTCTCATACGAGATGGCAGCAAACGGGAATATCGTATTTACGTTACCGATCTATAATCTGTAATCTGTGTCATACCGACACATTGGTTAAGCCAGTTATGCCATGGCTGGTTATGTGTCATAATGGTTATGTGACACAGTCCAATTTTATTATTTTATTTTATTCCAGATTCCATGCTTTTATTTAGTTAATAAAAGAGTATAGTGTCCTTGCCCCTGTCCCTGTAATCTTGTCATTATTAAGAATTATGAAGTGTCAAATGTGTTTGGTGAACGAGTGCTGATTTCCAATAATTAAAATTGTCAAGAGTGTAGCATATTTATCTTTAAAGCAATATTAGCAATTATTTATTTACAGTTCAAGGGAATGCTCGGTATTAATAATCAGTACTTGCTCAAACTAATTTCAGTACTTTAGGTTTGCGCTCCGTCAGCTAGGTATTTGACAGTCAGGAATAATTTGTAAAGTGTTAAGTCCAATCATTTAAAATTTCAATGTATTATAGCTATTGGGAATCTCTCTTTTGCTACTCTGAATCATTATTTGATTTAACGCTTTAGAATTATAATATATAAACCAAGCAGAATGCTTATAGGCAATCTAATTTAATTGTATCATGATCATGACTGTCAAGTTCATCGCTCAAGGAACTCTTCAGCTAAAGAATAAAATGAATTAAGCAAGCAAAAATTATCAATCATGTGTCATTTAGCGACATACTAGCTATTGGTAATCAGTACTTATTTAACAAATTTTATTACATTAGATTATGCGCTCCCTGAGGTACGCATTTGGCTGTCAAGATACACCAATGTTAGAGTGCGTATGAGGGTATAGCTTATCTAATTTGCAATTTAAATGCATCCTAGCTATTGGTAATTTTTCTTTTGCTAATGTGAATTTGTCAAGTGCAAAGTATATTATCTGAGGAATCTATATTCTCACGTTCAGCTCAATTTCTTAGATCTCCTCCTATGTGCATGATTAAGTTATAAATACGTTGTAACATTAAAGTTACATTATAACATAAACATGCACATAGGTGATGGTGCATATTTGAACAGAAATGGCACTTGACATTTTAATAAAATTTTACTTTTATATTTATTAATTAAACCATTGATAAATACTTAGAATTTTTATTGTCTTTATTGTTAAGCATTAACTAACAAAAAGACATGAAATCCATCCAAAAACATTAAAATGTAAGAAAATGCGCCAAGTAGCAGTTGGATTTCCCCACAAAAATATAACAAATATAATATATAATGAAATATAACCAAAAAAAATAGATATCATACAAGAAAGCCAAGCTTTCATTCAAAGATACCTCGATTTAACTCGCATTAGCAATTAACAATAAATTAACAATAAATTACCGATTAACAATACAAAAAATCTTGGCGTGTGCGCGCTTTATTCGAGGCACTTGCTCCGGTAATATTACTAAAAAGCTTTTAAAGAAACATATACACGATGAACTGAGAACCTCCTTCTTATCAATATCGAGGAAAATGATCTCCTTGTCAGTTATGTTGGAGGCAAAAATGGGATAACAAGGCCGCTGTATATAGTATATATGATTGAAAATGAAAGATTTATTAGGATTTACTCATATTGTAGTAAAGTCCGTGTTAGGTTCAACACCAGTACTACCGAACGAGTCGAAATTACTTTTTTTTACGTGGTTCGATATAACACCATAACAATCATCGGTAGTTCTGGTGTTAAATCAGTCTTCCATTGCCTTTTTACCTCACAATGAAGCGCGCACACGCCAAGATTTTTTGTATTGTTAATCGGTAATTTATTGTTAATTTATTGTTAATTGCTAATGCGAGTTAAATCGAGGTATCTTTGAATGAAAGCTTGGCTTTCTTGTATGATATCTATTTTTTTTGGTTATATTTCATTATATATTATATTTGTTATATTTTTGTGGGGAAATCCAACTGCTACTTGGCGCATTTTCTTACATTTTAATGTTTTTGGACGGATAGTATTTTCGCTCTGGTTGGACGATCTTTGCGGAACCGGTAGTCCGCAAACTGAGTGGGATGACCCCAGCGTAGCAGTGGGGTGTAATATGATGCATTCGAAAAAAATTAAGCCTGCCTGTCGCGTCAGACAAGGGGGCCGTTCTTATCTCTCTCTGGTCAGGGGTGGATCCCATTTCTTCGATTCCCGCCTCGTTGATCTTCGTGCCTTGGATCTCAATCCGCTGCGTTCGCCTATTAAGAAACGACACTTTCTCGGGCTAACTTTTCTTTAAAAAATCATATCTTCGCGACTATACGAGATATCGAGTTACGGCAAACGGCATATTATTCGAAAAACGTCTGAGTTTCATTTTAAAAAAGACAAGCACTGAGAGTGGAAAGATGCTTGATGTTTATTGGAAACAATTACAATTAAATAAAATTATTATAATTGAAACATCTTTTGCGTACCTCGGGTATTTTTTTATGAAAGTTTGATGCTTTCTAAATAATATGCCGCTTGCCGATACCTCGTATAATCGCGGTGTTATGAATTTGTAAAGAAAAATTGACCCGAAAAAGTGTCGTTTGGAGTAGTGGGTTATGATATTATTACATAATTAAATAAGTCCATGGTGCACCAAAAAGAAATTTAGTGGCTCTTTAGAAAACACCCCGATGCATCTACCAACTTAATTCCAGTAAAGTAGAAATATGCCTATAGGAGGTATTTGCAATTAAACACAATAATCTAAAGTCATTATAATTTAAACAACTGCATTCTTCGGGTATTTTTTATGAAAGTTTGATCTTTTCTGAATATTACACCGTTGACGGCTTGTTAATATCTCCTGCTTGCGGAGTTATGATTTTTTAAAAGAGAAAAGCATATTGTGAAAAAGTGTTTGTATGGACGTGGAATGTGATGACTTAGCGAGTAAATAGCGCTATAGTGATATAAAAACAGAGGAGCCAATAGATTTAATTTCACTAAGCAGGTTAGCGTAACTTGGTAGCGCGATGCAAGAAATAAGGATGCTCACAGTCAGGCTTGTAGCATTTGCATGAGTTGTAGACGCAAGGTTTTAAAGTTTCACGAAGGCCATACAAACAACAATACCGACTGACAGTGATTCATCGAAACGGGGCCAGTCAAATACTTGTTAAAATTTTCATCGCGACTCATTATTGCGATATGTATCGATACAAACCTCACTGTGCATAGCGCCGTTTAATTCTACTCGCTTTAACCAATGTTTCGTATACATAAAAAATCAATGGCCTAAGGATCACATGGCCCTTCCTTTTATCCCTCCGGGCCTACCTGGTACATCCCAGTGCGTCAACGGCGCGGCGTAGTAAGGAGGGATCAGCGACGGTGACTAAGACAAAAAGAGCAAAAAAAGTAAGGAGGGATCCCCGGTCACTCCCCTATTCTCACGGTCTCTGATCTGATAAGCTACCCGTTCCAATAACTTACGGCTAACTTTAACATAGAATAACAATTAAACTAAAAGAGATGGGACTTGACAATATGGGCTCTAACACCTTAGAATTTCCCCCTCTACCTCCCCTAAAAGCGCCGGGAGCTATCATGTTTACACCCTGTATATAGGAACGGAGGTAAGTATGTTTTGTATTTCATTATTGTTCTTGTTTTTTTTGTCGTTCATGTGATTGTTATTTTATTTTATTTTATTTTTTCTTATTTATTTCCTTTAATATCATTATTAGGTTTTTTATTCATTCGCGTTTAGTTAGTCAATAAAATGCTTGAGACGGTTCGCGTGGACGCGTAGTTCGCGACGTTTCATTTTGATGGTGTAGTTTTCGTTATCGTGGGTTTTTATTATCTTGTATGGCCCTATCCACATGGGCGTGAGTTTTTTTAGAGCGTCCGCGTCGTATAGTTTCGTCGTGTAAGAGTACGTCGTCTCCTACGGAGAACGATTTAGGCTTCGTCTTTCTATCGTAGTGCACTTTAGCTTTGGCTTTCTGTGATTGTAGGCAGTCGTGCGCTACTTGGTTAGTTGATCGCAGGCGTTCTCGCAGTTCTTGCGCGTATCTGTAGGTGTAGGTTAGTGTAGGTGATCGCAATAGTGAGCTTGGTAACGTGGCAGGTCGCCCGTACGTTAGCTCGTACGGTGTGTAGCCCGTTGAGGTGTGGGGGGTCGTATTATAGGTAAACATAGCATAGGGTAGCCACTCGTCCCAATCAGTTTGGTCTTCTCTATCGAAATTGCGCAAGTATTCCGCGAGGGTCCTGTGGCTCCGTTCCAGGGCGCCGTTTGATTCGGGATGGTAGGCGGAGGCCTGTATTTTGTCTATGCGCAGTAAGTTGCATACGTTCTTGAAGACGTCGCTGAGGAAGTTAGATCCTTGGTCGGTTAGGATTCTCTCTGGGATACCATGTTCGCAAATTATTTTGCTAAGAAGGCTCTTGCGATGGGATCGGCTTCTTGGTTCTGTAAAGGGATGGCCTTGCTGAATTTGGTCAGCGCGTCTTGGAACGTTAGTATATATTTATTGCGCAGCGTTGTTTCTGTCAATGGGCCTACGATATCTAGCGCGCATTTTTCGAAGGGGCGGGTAGGAGTGTCGGTTATGACCATGGGCACCTTACGTTCTTTTCCAAGTTTGTTTTGTTGGCAAGTTCGGCATTTGGCAATGTAGGTTTCTACGTCGCGTTTCATATTGGGCCAAGAGTGAGTTATCTGCAGTCTGGCTAGGGTTCTCTTGACTCCTAAGTGACCGCCAAGTGGGGCGTCGTGATATTCGTATAAGATTCGCGCCTTATCGTCTTCCGTGAGGTCGGTGTCCTTATGGTCGGTTACTGCCTCGCTCGGGCTCGCGGGCGGCGAACCCGTATCGGTTACGTCTTCGGATAATTGAGCTTGGCGCCGTGTAGTCACGTAGATTCTACTGAGGGCGTCGGCGTTTTCATTTTGCGTTCCTTTTTTGTAGTTGTTGAGATACACTGAACAAAATGTTTGTAATGAGCATGCGCGGATTGAGTATCCGACATGTCGCAAGGGGGCGCCCTTGTGACTGGCCCTTCCTTGCCCGAGCCATTAAACAAGATGGACGCACATCTTTCAGTTGAGAAAATAAACGTTTTGTTTAAACCTGGAGATTCGAGCCTTTACAATATTTAAAGGACCTAATTCCTTCCCACGAGACATTAATTATAACAACAGTAGTGAATGTCGTAGTCGTATTCTGCAAGCCGTAGCCGCCATCTGGTTAATCTGGAACCAGGGTCGGTCACATTAAACAGCCAGGTTAGCGGTTTGTGGTCTGTGACGATTATAAATTTGGTGCCGTAGAGATAGGGTCGGAAATGTTGGGTGCCCCAGACTATTGCCAGGAGTTCCTTTCCGGTAGTGTTGTAGTTTTGCTCGGCTGTGTTGAGTATTCGGCTGGCGTAGGCTACCGGCAGATCGTGCCCTATCTCTCCCTGGGACAGCACGGCTCCCAGCGCCTTCCCAGAGGCGTCGGTTGTCAGGATGAACGGCCTCGCGAAATCCGGGTACTGGAGCAGTGGTGCGGTAGTGAGCCTGGTTTTTAGGATGTCGAAAGCTTCTTGTTCGAGGGAGTTCCATTTAAAGGGATGCCCTTTCTTAGTTAGTTGGGTTAGGGGTTTGGCTATAGTCGAAAAATTAGGGATGAATCGCCTATAGTATCCGGCTAGTCCTATGAAGGATTGAACGTCTTTCAGCTTTGTGGGTGTGGGGAAGTTTTGCACGGCGCTTATTTTGGATGGGTCTGGTTTTATGCCTTCTTTACTTATGACGTGGCCCAGAAAGATGGTTTCCTTGCGGAGGAAGTGGCACTTTGATGGCTGCAGTTTTAGACCACTCGTTTGCAGTCGTCGTAGGATGAGCTCGAGGCGGCGCTGGTGCTCCTGCAACGAGCGCCCGTAGACCACGATATCGTCTAGATAGACGTAGCAGGTGATTCCTTGTAGGCCGGACAGGGCGGAGTTCATTAGCCGTTGGAAGGTCGCAGGGGCCCCTTTTAGCCCAAACGGCATTCTGTTGTATTCGTAGTGGCCATACGGCGTGGAGAACGCGGTCTTCTCGCGGTCTTCCTTTTTCATGCGGATTTGGTGAAACCCGGATGCTAGATCGAGGGTGGAGAAGTACTTGGCACCTTCTAGTTGGTCCAATATATCGGTTATGTTTGGAAGCGGGTAGGAATCGCCCACCGTGATGTTATTCAGCTTGCGGAAGTCCACTACGACTCTGTACTGAGGCTTCCCGGTGGAGTCGGTTTTTTTGGGGGCGACTAGCAAGGGGGAGTTCCAAGTGTAGGGAAAAAGGGATTTGGGATATATGAAAAATTAACGGCATGCGAGGTAATCTTAACAACTGACATTTATTCTCGATCTGATCCCTTCGACTCCTTGCGTCCGACTGACGATCTTTTCGTCGGTCAGGGCCACGTCGGCGATGCCCCTTTGTTGCGGTCGTCTTCGATGTCGCACAACGCGACCGTTACAGCGTCGTAGACATAACAATGCGGCGGCCGCTCAGACGCGCCGTCAAAGGCACATATATGCCGGCACAAAATTTGTTTTCTTTTTTTCACATCGCCTTACACAAGGGCTGACGCTCGGGCTTACGATACCTTCACCTACCATTTTTCGGACTTGCTTATCTACCTCGACCTTATGGGCCTGAGGGAGTCTGTAGGGCCGGGTATTAACAGGTACCTCGTTTTCTATCAGTGGTATCGAGTGTTCGGCGCCCGTGGCGATGCCCATTTTGTCTCCATCCAGGTAGAACACGTCGTCGTATCTATCGCAGAGATCAAGTAGCATTGATCTTTCTTCAGTGTTTAAATGCGTGGTGATTATTCGTGGTTTCGCCTGTGGGGTAGGCGATTTGTTCGCTGTTGGCGAAATCTTCTAGGGTAACAAGCGGGGTGACTAATCGGTAGTCGTCCTCGGTTGTGTTAACGATTGGGACGATGCATTTGCCGTTTCTTTCCTCGGTGAGGCCTATGTATTCCGAGGTGTTACCTATGTATATTCCGGGGGCGATATCTTGTTTTTCCACTAACCCTTGTCCCTTACCGGTGGTCCTTACAGTGGCAATAGTTTGCACGCGCGACTTCAGTAGGATGGGGTCGTCTTGCGGGGGCGCTTCCTCCAAAGTCGTGAAGGGGATTTTTTCGCCTTCGATTTCCAAATATCGCTCAGGGTGTATGCACGTGGTGTACTGGCGTAGTAGGTCATAGCCCAAGATGCCGTCAGCGGCGGTGGGGAAGTGGTCAGAAACAATGTGGCAGGGATGACTGAGGGTTTTGTTACCGACTTGTATGTTCAGTTGGATTAGGCACATTGTTGGGGCAGAACCTTACTGATTTTGAGGAGCATGATGTCGGCCCCCGTATCTACCCCCCCCCCCCCCCCCTCCCCCGTATCTACTACATGCGGGCGCTTGATTCCCGCAGTTCGGGGGCCTTTATATCAAGGAAGATTTTACACAAGGAGTTCAGTGCGGTTTAGGTACGCGCCGATGGTTCTGGGTTGCGTTTCGTCAGATGGCGCTTGGTGTGGTGCGTCGTAGTCGCGGGGGTTAGGGTCGGCGTTAGTGGGGGGGCTGTAACGTTCGGCGGGAGAGGGTCCCAATTTGCGGGCGTTTTCCCGCTGACGGGTTCTGTACTCATCCACCGAGTGGCCGGATCTCCGGCAATAATCGCAGGTGACCGATACCCGCTGTACTTCTCGCTTGATGTGTGAATATCTTGGGTTCGGTGGACACTGGGTCTGGCGCGCGTTGGGGGGCATGTAGGGAGGTGCGGGAGCGCTGAGCCTAGTGTAACAGTCCTTCGCATCGTGTCCCATACGGTTGCACCTGGCGCATCGGGTTGCGCTTGGCCGGGGTCGGTTTCGCGGCGCGTAGCGAATCGCGGCGTTATCAGTGACACCTGTCGGCACGATACCAAGTATTCTTTCCTCCTCGGCGGCGGCGGAGATAGCGGCGTGTAAGTTATCAAAGGTACGGGACCGTATTATAATGCGGAGGCTTTCTTTTAGTCCTGCCGAAACATTGTTAAGTGCCTGCTGGTTTAGGGATTCCTCAAGGGCTGAGTTTCTTTGGGCCCTGTATTTATCGGATAGTGTAAGGGATTTCACTTCGGCTAGCAAGGCCTCCACTCGTGCGCCGTAGGTGGGCGCGTCTTCCCCCTCCTGTTGTCAGCAGTAGTTAAATTCCCTTTGGGCTGCGTTCAAGGAGCGGGCCTCGGCGAAACGCGATCTCAACTCGTGCATTAGTTCGTCAAAATTAGTGATAGTCTTATACTGTAATTCGCTTAGGGCTCGGCCCGTTAGTTTTGTGTCGAGTACGGCCCCCAGTAACTGGGCTTGGTCGCCTTCTGCTACGAGCGTCTGGGCAAACCGATAGGATCTTAAAAAGGCGAGTAGGTCAGTACCTGGATTTCCGTTATAGTCCCTAATGTAGCCTAAGACGCTCCTAACAGCCTCTCTACCAGCGTAGGAGGGCCCGGGATTTGGGATCGTCATAACGGCGATAGGTTGGTCTAATAGACTGAAATCCAGACGTTTGATAGAGTATTCCCTTTGCGTTTCCACGCGAGTGGGTGACGGCGAAGCCTCGGCAGAGTTCACAGCGCTATGAAATGAGTCGGAGTCGAGGTCTAACTCGGGCGCACGTAACCGTCTTTTACCGCTGTCAGTACCGAAGAGGTCTTGTCGGGTGTCGCGGGTATATGTAAGTTTGTTTTCAAATACGGAGTCGAGGGACCTTGAGAGTACTCTACGGCCCGGAAGCTGGTATCTAAGGGCGCGCTCGCTTTCTTCGGTCATGCAGTCGCGGGACCTTCGGGTAGGCTATCGTTCTTAATTACCGACTTCGAAAGGAGGAGGTACTCAATTCGATCGCTATATTTTTTTTTAATTTTTTTTTTAATTTTTGTCCGGCGATATTTCCGAGATGGATGAACTGATCGGGATGAAACCTTTTATATCTTATAGAGGATGCTCGCCCTTTGGCCCCAATATAAATGTGTCCGAAATTCTTTAACATTAACAACTGATATTGCATAAACACCGAACTTTCCATTGTCGATTGGTAACTTATAAGGATAGTTCTCGCGGTACACCCTCTTGCATAAATTTCGGAATGTACAAGCTTTTCTTTCTTCAACAAATTCGGCTACATTTCGTCCTCTATAACTGTTACACCAGTGCAACGATGAAATTCAAAATGAAATCGACCACGAACCATCAATTTATTGATTTCCTATACTAAAAAGCATTAAATAAAAAAAAATATTTAAAAAAAAATGTGACAGAGTTCCAGAGAGCTGAAAACTAAAAGAGCTGAAAAGTAAAAAACAAGCAACACAAAAAATGCCCTGAAAAGTAAAAAATAACTTCTTGTTGTCATGGATACAGAAATTTGCATTAAGCCTAAATATTCTGCAACTTTTCGGAGGCGGCGCAAATATAAGTAAAATATTACAAAAGTCACGAAATCCTCACAGTCAAATCTGGAAATACTCGTGGTGTATGTACATATATATGTACAAATTGAAGGGGCGAAGTATACCCTATCGAATATGCTAATATTGTTAACATTAACTGGTCTGGTATTCGACAATTCCGAATAATTCCGACATCTCATAGGTGTAGGTTAATCTAGCAAATACGCATATACGTATAACAGACTGCCGCCAATAGAACTATCATTACTCTCCTGTGTACCATTTTGTTTTCGTCAATCATTAAAGTCGTCCTGTGGTTGGACAGGTAGATATATAGGGATAGAGATAGATCGAAAGAGAGAGAGAGAGATTGAGAGGCGGTAGGTAGAGTACGAAAGCAAGAGTGAGAAAGCACGGGTAAGAAAGAAAATACGGATAAGCGCGGGTAAGACACACCAGTATTTGCCAGTAATATTTTACTTATATTTGCGCCGCCTCCGAAAAGTTGCAAAATATTTAGGCTTAATGCAAATTTCTGTATCCATGACAACAAGAAGTTATTTATTACTTTTCAGGGCATTTTTTGTGTTGCTTGTTTTTTACTTTTCAGCTCTTTTAGTTTTCAGCTCTCTGGAACTCTGTCAGTTTTCGAAGTCGGTCACATTTTTTTTTAAATATATTTTTTTTGTTTTCCGACGGTGTGAATATCGCTCGGAAATACTCATGACTGATGTTCAGACCGTTCGATATGGCTAATATGGGAGCCACATAAATCGGCACAGGCGTGAGCATTTTCAGCGCGCTCACCATGAAACTGCTTTGCTCTTTATACTGTTCTGTCTATTCTTTACTTCCTTACTATTTATTCTTTACTCTTAAATTAGTTACTTTTTTCAGTTGATCGAGCAAATATACTAAAATTACAACTAAAACTAGTTTTTATTTTTTTTAATATTGAAGCACCAAATCGAAAAATCGGGAAAAAATAGAGTGTAATTGTATGCAAAAAAAACACATTGTGTAATTTTTTCGTGATTGACACCCGAAAGAATCACACCAAAAACCCGAATTTCCACCCGAATTTTGTTTTTAAAAAATCGTAACTTTTTACGGATTAATGAAAAAATCTAGAAAAATTACATGTGATACATTTTATTAGTAAGATCGTAAAAAAAATCGAGAAAATTATACATGCGATATTATTAAGGAAATCAAATAAAAACAGGAAAACACATTTTTGCTTAGAACTTTTAAACGGGAAGGGTTACAAGGCTGGTATTTTGAGAAAAATTGTTTGTTTTGAAGAGGAAACTGTGGAGCAAGAGAGAATTATTTTTGGGCCGGGGGCACTTTTGCCGTTCTTATCCGGCTATGCCCTTTCTGGAATTAAGAGCTGGACTTGGATTAAATTAGTGATTGTTATGATATTAATTGGTCTGATCAGGTTTTCTGGGTTTTCCTGATCCTTGCAACAAATGTTGGGCCAAATGTATTTCCCAGTTAAAGAGAGTGGAAGCGTTGTTGGTTTGCATTATAAAAACAGTTATTGTTATTTTTTTCAAGATTAAAGGTTTATTTTTGAGGGGGCATGTTAGAATTCTCAAAAATAATTAATATTATGTAATGCTATGTTCACTATATGAACTTTAGCTGTATTATATATATCTAGCTGAATTGGTAGTCAAGGAGCGTTGTTCTTCTGACACCTTATTGATTTAATTTCTAATAACTGTCAGTCTTGTGTAAGCCATCAGTCTTTTCACACTCTCTACAATATCTCTCTTGAGTAATAAAAGTTCTCGGTTGTGTTCAGTTAATTTCAGTTTATAAGTATTAATAAAACCAATAGTATTCACGCATGACGTTTTGCCCATTGCAGGCTACATCGTCAAAAACGAATATCGAATTCGGTAGGGCTTCGGCAGGCGGGATTACACTCGCATTTTCCTTGAATGGAAAGTAACCCAAATCCTCCACCGACGACAACACTTCCTCCAAGTATCGATACTTGGGCTGATGCAATGATTTTGAGTACACGTACACATTTTCAAACCGTAATCCGTTCGGACTCTCGAGCATACTAATCATCGTCTTTGTTTTCCCACAATTAGATGGACCGCACATCACACATCGTATACTTCTTGGTAACAGCGCACCATGCTCCCGTTGCCTATTTTTCTCCTCATCATCATCGAATGTACGATTCATAGGAATTTTGATGTTGATTGGTTGTCTCATGAAGCGCATGATGTAAAAGATATACACTGTGACGTTACGTTTTGGACGTAAGTCACAAAAAGCAATCTCTACCCGTTCGAAATTAGCACCGCGCCAGATAAGAGTCTCCAATAAGGGAAATATTACCGATCTAGACGCAATACTAAAATCTGCCAATTCGTCTGAGCCAATAAGAAGGAAGTAACTCAGGGGCGACCCACAGCACCCGGAATCGCCAAATCTGCCAGCCCAGAGGAACTCGGCCCGACCAGGATGGGCATTAAGGGGATCAGCAGCCTCCAATGGTGTCCGAAGACGACTGGTCAACGTTGGAGGAACCGGGCGGTGAGGTAGGCGACCCCGAGGCACCCTGCAACGTGGGAGGTTTGACCGTTTGTCATCTCGACGGGCAGGGTTGGCACACAGTTGGGCCTACGGCCCTGTCCGGGCTATCCGCCCGCATCTCCAGCGCTGGGCGGATAGGGGTTTCGGGTGTGTCACGTACCGCCTGTGCCAGGTGCTCACCGGGCATGGTTGTTTCGGTGAGTACCTGGCCAGGATCGGCAGGGAGGCCACGGTCCGCTGCCACCATTGTGTGGCCGACCGGGACGACGCGCAGCACACGCTGGAGCACTGTCCAGCGTGGGCGGACGAGCGCGCCGTCCTGGTCGGCATTACCGGAGAGGATCTCGCGCTGTCGAGCATCGTTAGCAAGATGCTCGACAGCGCGGAGAAGTGAGACTCGGTCGTCTCCTTCTGCGACCAGGTAATGCTCGCGAAGGATACGGCCGAGACGGGCGGAGGGGCAGGGGGAGGAGAAGGAGGCCGGACCTCCAGGCGCCACCATGACGGTGCCGCCCACTCCTCTTCCCTCCCCTCCTGCCGGGAACATCAACGGGGGACGGCCGCGGGAGAGAGCCACGGCTCTCCCGCGGCACAAAAAACGCCCGCGCGGTCGGCGGCGGGCTCAGCTGGGGGGCTGGGTCTCTCCATTGCACTCCGGCCGCGTGAGGGGGTGATGGGCGTGTGGCCCGTCCGTCACCCAAACTACAGGTGGAGCTCAACGCGGGGAGGGAACTCCTCCCCCCGGGTATGTGGCACTACCCGTGCCAAGACAGTGGCGGGTCCTGGTAGCATCCTCTGGTCTTCCTAGGGCCCGCCCCGTCATGTCTTCGAGGTCACTGCAGTGTTTTTAGTGGGTGCTATCCCCACATAACCCGGCCTCTCCCCCTGGCGTTGTCCATCCGAGGGCACAGCGAGCCCTGCGCGCGCGATAGGATTCGGCGACCAATAGTAATCGATTTCGGGGACAAAGGCGGCTATTCGAGCGTTAGGGAAAAGCGCGCAGAATTCGGCACTCTTGTGCTGACAGTCGAGGCGAGCGAGCGAAAGGAAATCTAATTAAGCGACTACCGACTGCCGATTAGCGACCCACTAACAAAGCATTAACGCACGGACGAAGGAAGGAAGGAGCATTAGCGATCCCCAGATCCTCCTTCACTAGCGACGTGCCCTCTCGGCAGATTATTAGCGGTAAGCGCACACCTTCCACTCTAGCTTTTGTGAGGAACTGACTTTTTGGTGAGATCCCAGCTAAAGATTCGCTGTTTCTCGGCCCTTAAGGCCTCCTCGCTATTCGACTGTAAATATCCGATTTCGATCTGCTTCCTAAATCTTATTCTTAGCTTCAATCCTTTTCGGTATTATCGATTCTGAAAACTGAGATCTTCCTGCGGGCTGATGAAGTCAGCCAAGAGTCAACTATCGTGAATCTGTAGAATTCTGAACATCGGGAATTCGGGAAAACTATTAGCGCCGGTCACCTGTGTCGAGCTAACGAACACCTAAATGTAACTTCGACTGTTCTAACTCGCAGCCACGTGCTTCGCCCAAGGTTGCTGATGAACACCTCGAGCGAAGGACTCTTTTTCTGCCTCATTGTCGAAATAAATCACATGCATTACCTCAATCCTGGCTTGTTCACTCGTGTCGAACCCACGTGCTCTCCTTGTTTGTCTGATCTAGCCGAAGCACACGTTCTGCAGTCTCGAGAGATTCAATGTTGCCGTTCTTTTAGTGATTTTCGAGATTTTGTGTGGCATCTTCGATGCTTCGCGCCCATTTTGCGGTACTAGAGAATAGCTGGCTTCGAATTTCCCGGGCCGAAATATCGCGAAAAGTATCGTTCTGAGAGGAATATAAGAGTTGGGAAATCAGTTCTCCCCTATTTAAACTAGCATCCCCAAGTTAAGTCTGTTGATTATTAAATAAATCTTTCTCATTATTCTCGAGCCTTGCTTTTGAGCTAGACTCGAGAATAATTCAGTTATTTTCCTGATAACACACACACATATGCATGCATACACTATAGAGCGAAGCAGAGGGGGAGGGGTAGTGGTATTTATAGCCTCTCGGATCCGTGATTGCGATGATTCAGAACAACGACAACAACAACGCGAGTCTTTAAATCATGGTTTTCTTTGCTCTAAACCAACCGACGCTGTGTGCTGCGACTGCCAAACAGCTGGAATTTGTACCGAAAGTACTGTTACCACGCAATTTCTCTGAGGAGGTACAGAGTATTTGCGACAAGTTGCCGGACCATATAAAGGCTGATCCGGAGGTGCAGCTGTATCGCAGGTGTTTCAAGCACTACAACCAGCCGAATCAGAGCGCACATATAGACGGGCCGATCACCCATGATAAGGGACTGTTCCGAGTGTATTAAAAACGGGGGCAGGTGAAGACGTGCATATATAACGACGCAATCAATCGCCCTCAACGTCAGTCCGAGCATAACAATCGTATTGACCTGCGCGCGCGCACGCGTGTCGGTGAGTGTGCATGCGAGGAGTCAACTCTATGAGTGGAAGTCGACTCCTGAATAGAGCGATAAATTCTTTACCATTCGAACTTCACATTCGGGATACCAATTTTGCGGACCGAACACGCGCTTGTTACGCCGATTGGCTCGTGGTGAGCGAGGTGTAAACCCCTTGGACGCGGCTTGCAGAGAGCACGATATCGCGTAATCCCAGCGTAAGGATCTCGAAGGTCGTGACGAGGCTGATAAGATTCTGACCGAAAACGCGATTTAACGCATATCAGCTAGGGACGCATCGATCGGTGAGAAGATCGCATCCACAGCGGTCTAGACTGTCATGAAGGCGAAAAGAAAACTCGGTATGGGAATGAGTCATGGAAGAAAAAAGAAAACAACAACAAGAGGAAGGAAAAAGAATAAGTGCAGCGGTGCACGTCTCCGCATATTGCACGCAGCCAAGTGTGGTGGTTTCCTACCACCCTTACTCTTTCCTGCTTTGGGTGCTTTAGGCGCGTTGGTCACCGGGGCATCGACGGTGGCAAAATCCATTTCTGACAAAAGACTCGAGCAAAAGCAGTTGAAGGAAACGCAACGGCACAACCGTGCCATGGAAGGCAAGAAATTGTATCTTTCACCGTACAAGCATGGAAAGGGAGTCAGAGCGGCGACGGGAGAAAAAAAATTCAAAAACACAAAGAAGAGGAAGATGGATCGCTGGAGGGAACAACAACAAACTACTAGCTAGAACATTTGTGTAAAAACACACCATATTTTCGAGGGGTTTTTATGCGCAATGATTTGCCAAGGAAAGTATGGACTCAAGAGTGTGGCATAGTGAATTTGGATGACTACCTCGGCCCAGGAACGCATTGGGTCGCGTACACTAAAGGCGGACTGGATGTAAAATACTTTGACAGCTTTGGGAATCTCCGACCTCCGAGAGAATTGATAGATTACTTTGGCAAGAGTGCAAAAATTACATACAATTATGAGCGGTTTCAAAAGTTTAATGAGAGAATTTGTGAACAATTGTGTGCGAAATGTCTTCGAGAAAATTCATTATCCCCCCAAAACCATTAAAATGAAAAAAAAACGCCAAGTAGTCCGCCCCCACCCCCTCCGCCATCCCGGCTCCCAACCCACCAACCTTGTCAAAATCATTTAAAAAATTACCAAAAATAGAAATGGATATCATTGGTAAACGAAAGCCAAGTTATAATTCAGATGTAACTAATAACATACAAGAAAGCCAACTTTTCATTCAAAGATATCTCGAGTTAACTCTCATTAGCAATTAACAATAAATTCACAATAAATTAGCGATTAACAATAATAAAAAAAACTTGGCGTGTGCACACTTCATTGCAAGGTAAGAAACCAATGAGAAATTAATTTAAATCTAACATTCACTTTACTACAATATAAAATTCTAAGAAATCTTACATTTACAGTTCAATCACATATACTATATACTACACAGAAAAGCAGGTTCTCAATTCGTCTCGAATATATTTCTTTCAAAGTTTTCCAGCAATATTACCAGAGCAAGTGCCTTGAATGAAGCGCGCACACGCCAAGTTTTTATTATTATTGTTAATAACTCCCAATTGACTTCAACACAATAATTGTATGAAACAATTCACCCGTAGCAAGCCAAGAGGCAAGGCAATTAAACGGATTAGGTTTCGGTTTATTACAATTGCACACCAACAACGTCCACGATACAATCACTCTGACAACACTACATTCTCTCACAACTCTCCTGCACATCTCATCTCTACGACACTCTTCACGACTCTGCGCTCAAGGCACTGCGCCTTATACCCCCCCCCCCCCTCTCTCTCTCTCTCTCTCGCCTCGAGACAAAACAGCAGCGCTATCGGCACCAACCGTCCATGCCTCGACCGCTCGGCCACACTCATACGCATACAGACACTTACACTCACACAGTAGGCCTAACATCGATTCCCACAAATACGACACTTGTTAACTCGAAGCAACGTCCTTAGCTCGAGACTGCCCATACTCGGGCCGCTGAGAGAAAGCACACGAGATTTCCCTCTCCCAAGCGCAGTCACTGCCACTTCCCTTGACACTCGGGTACGTCGCTGACCCAACACTACGAAGCGTGTGAAGGGAAGTCAGGCTACGGAACTCCCGAAACGTAACTGGAGGGGGTTAAATTCCGGCCGGCTACCTTCCCTCACCGGCTGCCTTCTCTCAGCGGCCCGACTATAAGATCATCTCTCGCAACTTCTGTGTCGAATAAATCATTGATCATTAGCTCAAATCCTGGCTTGTTTCGTCGAATCCACATGCTCTCCTTTGTCCATCACTGTCTAATCGAGCCAATCGCGACCGTCTCGGGAAATTCCTTGTGGCCATTTCTTTTTGTGATTCTCTTGTGCTTTTGCTTGGCATCGTTGAAACCTGGCGCCCATTATTGCATTTCGATAGAAAATGTTGACTTTGAATCTAACGTAAGAATCTAGTGCATCAACCGTTTACGAGAAAAGATCCCATCCGCAGTTACTTCTAGAGTTTGGTGAAAGAAATTCGCGTCTTCATATTATTTTCCTGATAGTATATAGAGACCACGAGTATTTCCAAACAGCACAACAATCAGAAACCGAAACTTCGAGAAGATTTTAGTTTAGGATCTTCCCAACTTTCGTAATATTCTACTTATATTTGTGCCGACTGCGAAAAATTGCAATATATTTGGGCTCAATAGGGGAAGATTGTGAAAATTGCACATTATAAGTTCAAATTTCTGTAAGCGTGAAAATAGTAAATTATTTTTTACTTTTCAACGCGTTTTTGTGCTGCTTAATTTTTATTTTTCAGCTCTCTGTGACACTGCCAGGTTTTGGAGGTTAGTCACATTTTTTAATTTAATGCTTTTTAGTATATGGGTCATTTAGTACATGGGACATACATAGTGTTAAGCGCGTCAACTGTCGAGGTTTACTCACACATGTTCACTGATTTTGATGAAATTTTCTGTATCTATAGTTCGCAAAGAAGCGATTCGGATGCAAAAATCAGTTGCTCGCTAACTCAATTTTTTTGTTAGGTACACGCAGTCAAAGTTTTGGGTCAATTTTTTTCCAATAATTTATATCAAAATGAAGGAAAGGAATTGAAGTTTGATAAAAAAAAAACTTCATTGAGAAATACTTGTTTGGAACAAATGTTAGTGATAAAAGTTTATAACAAATGCTTGCCATTTCCAAGGGAGATCGTCGATTTTGATAAAAAAAATTGCGAATCGTTGCTGTAAGTCTCTTGCAAACGCCCTTCAAAGGGCTTCCAGGAACACGACATAGGGACCGAGTTATACATTTTTATTGCCGGGTGAGCCGGACTATTTGCCGACGGTGTGCGGATGTTAGACTCAGCACTTGGGGTACATACATTCAAAATGGCCATACCTGTTCAGTTCCTTACAGCATACCTGCCAAAGCACAATATGTGAACCGGTGGTACATATCCGGATCCAGATTATGCGATTAGGAGATGCCGTAAAGCAATAAACAGTTTGTGTAATCCGAGCACATTGAAAACGTGTTTTGCAGGACCCAAATGCAATTGAATTATTTCGAAATACCAATATATAACAGAATTTTAGTTACTAAATATTTAAAACATTTTTTTTATACGTAAATAATCGTGGTACCCGCTTTATATTTTTACAGTTTGTAGGTGTCCTTATAATTATTAATGGGTAATTTTTGCAGATTTTTGAAAGTAGGGGCACACTGTGAAAAATACCGAAAACCAATATTCTCTAGCTGCCCGAGCGCGCAGGTTTGCGCGACCAACATAAAATACCATCCTCCATCTTTTCTCCAAATTCATTTTCACCAATCCGTATTCATTTTACTTGCTGCCTTCCTTATTTCTTGAAAGCTGAGGTTACGAATTTACTCTCGATGCTCCTGATTGGTAAACGACTTTCTTTTCATGATATCTGCTACTTTTTGCTTCTCATTGTCGTATGAGGGAACGCACTTCTAAACTTTTCAGCTAGCCTGTATTTTTCTTGCTTTTGGAATTTGCTAGTTGCAGTATTCTGAATATCTTCCCGAGTTGTGTGCAAGTGAAAGACGGATTGTCTGCTTTTTCTTAAGCATAGAAGACTTGTTTCAAATCTGTTACGCGTGTGCTGGGTGAATTTGAGAATTCGTTTCGTGTATCATTCATTACTATTATTATGATGGGTGCCAGGCGTGGTAGGTGTGTTAAATGCAACACCCCATTATGGAAATTATCCAGTCGGAAGAAAAAGATCAGTACGGCCCTTGAAGCTGAAAAGTGGTCCGAATTTTTAAACAAACCGGCTTCCGTCGGTAATATTTTGTGTAACAAGTGGCGTTTAAGTTTTTATAAAGGGAAAACGAATATACGGGATGAGAAGGCAGCAGCACCAAGCACTTTTCATTATCAACCGCTTTCTGATCGTGCTGAAAATCAGGAGTTGAGGTATTCAGTTTCACCAGTTAAATCCATCGGAGAGGCTCGTGAATCCACTTTATCGAGCACATCAGCAGAAGATCCTTCTTACGTTTTTAATGCAAGCGTCGCACAAGCCCTAGAATTGGAGTATGTCGAGATGCCATTTGCAAGAGTTGTTGCAACTTATAAATATTGCTTCATTAGTGGATCTACGAAGGACATTAGAAGCGGATCGCATGAAATGAGGAAACACATATTTGATTCTAGGCGGTTATTCGTACCGAAAGGAAATCGTTGCTGCTCATCCCATGTGATAAAAGGCCGGTTATATCGCGAGGACTTATTAAGATTGGAAATTCATTCGAACACTTCGTTAATAGAAGTTAATGATTTAAAAAAATATTTTGAATACTTTTCGAGCAGTAACACATCGATAGTCAAAGACCAAGTAGGCGATTATACGCTTTCGGATGAGCGCCTTCAAGCATTTACAGGCTTGTCTTGGGAGAATCTCATAAAACTCCGTGACATGATGAAGTCAATGAGAAAGACTAAGTACCGAACAATAACGCAAGCACTTGTGGTACTTCTGTTCAAACTTCGGACTGGCAATTCGAACAGATTAATAGCCGCAATCTTGGGCATGGAACGTGAACAACAAGTGTCCGAGTTTTGTGCATCAGTGATCGAGTGTTTTGAGAGAGACATACTGCCTAACGACTCTGGACTCGGAGCTTACACACGAGAATATTTGATAGAAAAGGGGACATTATACGAAGCCAAAAAACTTTACAATATTAACAACCAGCTGGCGTTCATCTTTGATGGCACATATATTCGGCATGAGAAGAGCTCGAACAATGAGTATCAGCGGAAGTCGTACTCTGGTAAAAAAAAGTGCCATTATGTTAACCATTCACGATTTGCACAACAACCGGCTATATTATTGTAGGTTTTTTAATAGGTGTTGTTTTTTTTTGTGTGTTTAATGCTACTCTTTATTGACGTTCTCTGACTCTTACATTGAGTTGCCACTCTCTCTTATAGCACTCTTAGATCTCTTTTAACTCTCTTATCTCTGACTTGCTCGCTGGTCGTATCGCAACTGCCTCTTTATTTCGGCCTCTTCCCTAAAACGCTTTTTACGTATCGGTCGCTTGTTTTTTCGAACCTCGCGTCGCAACGGCTGGACGGAACAACACCGACACAGGGCGTTCACCTCGTTTCGCGATGCCAAAACATTACTTGACCTACACTCGGCCATTCTGATCTAATATTCGCCCTCGAATATCTGGCTCATCTTCGTATTCGATTTCCCATTCTTTTTGGGTCTCAACATCATCCTCGCGATCCGACTCGTGATCGCACTCTATCCACGGCTTCATGTGATCGACCGCTGTGGTGGTTGAATTAGGACCGTCGTGCTGGCCCACCTTCTCGACTACGTACCGATCATTCCGCATGACCTTGTTTACTTTATACGGGCCAACATACTTATTTGCTAGTTTCATACCCGGCCCTATCTGCACGCGCTTTATTGACACTAGATCGTCCTTCACGTACCTTATGGGCTTCTTCCTACGCTTATTATAAATCTTCCGATTCTCTTCCCTAACTTTCTCAATATTCTTAACTACATTCTCACGAATCTCGTCACGCTCTTCCTCAAATATCGTACTCCATTCTCGCTCAATACATTCCAAAATTTTCGGATCCTCCTTGTATCGTGGATAAACACCGAATAAGGCTCGAAAAGGAGAAGTTCCAATGCTACGATGATGCGTAGTGTTCAAGCAACACTGCGCGAACTCCAAGTGTTTATACCACTCCTCCCTTCGAGGCTCCGACAATTTCGTGAGTACAGGAATTAGTGTACGATTCACTCGCTCGACCTGACCATTCGCACGCGGTATTCCCGTAGTGGTAAGTATGTGTTTGATTCGCTCACCCTCACAATACTCTTCGAACTCATTGGACGTAAACGCTGTACCACGGTCGCTTATTATCTGCCTTGGATTCCCAAAAACGATCGCTTGTTTACGTAATATCGCTACAACTTCGGCGGACGTGGTGCTCCTAGTAGCGTACAACCATACGAACTTGGAAAATGAGTCGATAATAACTAAGATGTGCTTGTAACTCTTGTTCGTCGTTGGTAAAGGACCTAAATGATCGATATGATAAGTATCTAAAGGCACTTCTCCTTTAGGGATGGGATACAAAAAGCCCTCCTTCCTTCCCTGTTTCCGCTCGGCTAGAATGCACGGAACACAGTTATTGATGACCTGCGTCACCTTAGACTGAACATTTTGTATCCAATAGTCTCGGCTCAAGATCGCTAATGTCTTAGTCTTCGAGAAATGTCCCACCTCATGCGCCTTCCTGATTACTTGTAATGCAATCGCTCGCGGAACGACTACGAGCATTTCCCCATCGACTTCCTTAAATAATAGTCCAGCCCGCAATACATATCCATCCACCGCACCATCCTCGACGGAATCTATTATCTTTCGCACATCTCTATCGCCATGCTGAGCTCTCTTAATTCGGTGTGTAAGCCCTTCGTTACATTCCTGCACTATCATACACTGCTGAAGCGGTTGTCGGCTGAGCGCATCGACATGCAACATGCCCTTTCCCGATCTATGCTCTATCGAGTAGTTGAATTCTTCCAGCAATAGTGCCCATCTTGCTACACGTATGCAAAGGTCTCTTTTTCTCATAGTGAGGGTAAATGCACGACAATCAGTGATGATCTTGAAGGGTATTCCCAAAAGGTAAACACGGAACTTCTTTAAAGCCCTCACTATTGCTAGAATCTCCAACTCATAGCTTGTGTATCTTTGCTCAGCTCCGCTAGTTTTTCCGCTCGCATAATACACGGGATGCCACTTCCCGTCCTCGGAGTCCTTTTGCATGAGGATCGCACCGTATCCGTACATACATGCATCGGTGTGTAACTCTGTGTCCGCATCTACTCTATACAATTTTAAAATCGGCCTATTACACAGTGCTTCCTTTAACTCTAAATACGCGGCTCTCTCGTTCTCACCGAACACGAACTCTGACCCCGCTTTCAACAAATTGGTCAACGGCCGTGCCCTAACCGAGTATTGCGGTACAAACTTCCTGAAATATCCCGTTAGTCCTAAAAAACTTTGCACCTGTCGGATGCTGGTCGGTTCCGGATATTTCCTGACGGCCTCTGTTTTATGCTCGGAAGGAGCTATGGATCCCTTAAAAATTTCATGGCCTAGAAAGGTAACCCTCTCTCGCAGGAACTGGCACTTTTTCCAATTTATCTGCAGCCCTATCTCGCTGGCTGTGGATAGTACTGCCTTTAAACTCTCAATCCCCGTGCGATAATCTAAAGATGGTATTATCAGGTCGTCCATGTAAGCCAGTACGCGACGTTCTCGAATTAGGTGCCTAAACGCTACATTGATGAAGCGCTGGAAGACAGAAGGCGAGTTACACAATCCGAATGGGACCCTCATGAATTCATATTGTCCATCTGGCACTATAAACGCTGTATATTTGCGGCTTGGCTCTGCAATGGAAACATGAAAAAATCCATTCTTTAAGTCTAATGTTGAATAAAACCTAGCGCCCTGCAGTAAATCTAATTGATCTTCGATCAACGGGAGGGGATACCGGTCCTTGACCACCTTCTCGTTTAGCTTGCGGTAATCTACACATAGCCTCATCGCGCCACACTTCTTTTTGACCAAAACAATCGGACTAGCATATTCAGAAATGGAAGGTCGAGCTATCCCCTCGTCGATCCACTCTTGTATCTGCTTGTTGACAATGTCGCGCTCACTTGGTGATAATCGGCGTGCTCTTTGAAAAATTGGCTCCTCATCTTTTAATATTACTGACATGATAACGGGCACCTCTTTAGTCGTTACCGGTTTGTAATTCGTTACAATGTCTCGAACGGCATCTCTATACGCGCGCGGTACTTGTGAGACATCAACATCCTCGGCTTCTACGACATCTATTTTAAAAATCTCCGGTACGTCTATTGGCGAAGCTGTTAGCGGCTCAAAGGAAACGATTCCTCCGATCATAGTCACTTTTACCGTGTTTAAAAAATCTGCACCTAACAACATCTCGTACGGTAGTGCCGAATCGGGCACCACGTACACAGAAATAGGATACGCATTCCCCTCAACCGTAACACGTGCATCGCACCGTCCCAATGCCATCACTTGAGCCTGACCAATCCCGCGGAATCGCGTCGCTATTTTCTCCAGCCGCGGTAGTCCTAAACTGACATATTGTTCCCATCTTAAAAGGGAAAGATCGCTGCCGGTATCTAAGAGCGCATTGATTGCCTGTTCGTTCACTAGCACCTTTTTCATGAATTTCTTCGCAAATACCTCTATCGCTGCGCAATCCCTTGTCGGCACCGCTACTTTCGTAGGACACGCAGCCGCTCGATGACCCCTCTGGTTGCAGGCAAAACATTTCGGGCCTTCTCCTCTCGTGGGACACTGAGCTCCCAGGTGACCGGCGCTGCCACAATTGAAACATCGGCGCCCGATGTGCACATCTCTGTCTCCTTCCTTCCTCCTGGTGTGTTGTCGGTCTCCGCTGCTCCCTTGGCGTTGATCTCCCGCCACCGATCCCTTGCCGTAGTTCGCTGCTCTCAACATGATGTCTTTGAACGCAATCATAATTGCGTTCGTTGTTTTAAAATTATGCAGCCTGGCCTGGTCTCTCAGATTTTCATCCGGGATGCCCTGTATGAGGTACTCGACCATCTCGCCTTCGTTGATAGGCACCCGGTTTCCCAGTATGATTTTATCGTGCGCATACTCATGGAAGGTCTCTCCCTTCTTCCATGTTCTGGCCTCGAAGTCTTTCTTCAGGGCGAAGAGACTCGGCGCATAATGGAACATGCTCCCAAGCTCTTCGAGCAGCCGGTCTGTTGGCAATGCCAAATGCTCGGACTTTGAGTGGAACCACTGCAACGCCTTTCCTCTCAGCTTCATCGCTATCAAGAGCCTCGTCTGTTGCTCTTCAAACTGATAGGCGTTGGTCAGGAGTCGTAACTGTTTTTCCCATCTATCAAATTCATTGGGCTCTCCGCCGTATGTGTTCAGGAGTTCGGCAATAATCTTTATATTGGGGTTTGTGAATCCCAAGCTGCTCTGCGGAGAGTCGCGCCTTTCACCGATGGGCTCACTATTCCTCTCAGCGTTTCTGCTTCCGTCAACCCGCGAACTCTCTTGCGCTGGGTTTTGGCAGAGCCTCCTCGCTAGCTCCAACTCTTGCCTCATGACCATTATCTCGCGTTCCATCAACTCTTTCTCCTTCCGATGGAGCTCTTCTCGTTGCCGGTACATCGCAAGCTCTGCTGCGGATGCACCCGTCTCGTTGGCAATGCTCTCCTCTTCCTGGGACGAGTCTCTCTCTGCCGACATAGTCATCCAAGCCCCCGACGGATCGGCACTCATGAGCCGGCTGACTAAGTCCGTCTTCACTCCACTCGTAGACAAGCCCAAGTCTCTTAATTTCTCTTTGAGCTGTATGACGCTGAAAGATACGGGATCTATCGGTGCTGCTTGCATTCTTTTTCCTTGCACGTGTTCCACTGTTCCTACGCACTTTTCCACAGTGTACCACCTAACACTGTCACACTCGTAGATTTTGGGATTTGGCTAGTATAATCCCGGACGAGCCCCCAAAATTGTAGGTTTTTTAATAGGTGTTGTTTTTTTTTTGTGTGTTTAATGCTACTCTTTATTGACGTTCTCTGACTCTTACATTGAGTTGCCACTCTCTCTTATAGCACTCTTAGATCTCTTTTAACTCTCTTATCTCTGACTTGCTCGCTGGTCGTATCGCAACTGCCTCTTTATTTCGGCCTCTTCCCTAAAACGCTTTTTACGTATCGGTCGCTTGTTTTTTTGAACCTCGCGTCGCAACGGCTGGACGGAACAACACCGACACAGGGCGTTCACCTCGTTTCGCGATGCCAAAACATTACTTGACCTACATTATCGATATGTTGGGACCTTTTTACGCGACACAGAATGATGCAGAAATAATGGGAATAACAATGGAAGACCCCAATGGTCTTCAAACACTAATGAACAAAAGGTATATATGTGTTCGGTCGTCGCGCCAGTAGGGCGCTCGACCGGAACGCATAGCAGCCAATCCGCGTGCACCCTCGAACGCCTCAAAGATCTAGCGCTACCCTAGGTTCGGTTAACTCAATCTCATGACGCTGCCGGACAGCGGCAGCACCTCTCGGGCCTAAGGGCAGCTCAAGCGCCATCAGCGCTGGCTTGCCGGTTGCTTCTCTTCCGGCAGCCATTAGTCTCATTGATTCTCGATCGCAACGGTTCTCGCGTTGTTGTGTGCGGAATTCTTGTCGGATTTTCTCGGACTATTCTCGTGTATTCTCCTCACGGATACTCTCAAGAGCTTCAGGGAAGCTTCCTGTATATATTGTACATTTGTATAGCCTCATTAGACCATAATAAATCTAGAATTACTACCTACGACTGCGTTAGAGCATTGTGTTCCCTCCCTCCACCAGAATCTCAAGTTCGCTCGCGAACAATATGTATCGTCCATAGAGGTTTTCGGGATATGAAAAGCCACTTGGAGGATCAAGGATTTAAAGTTCTCATGCCAGCGTTAAAAGACAAGCGGCAACAGTTAATAACAGAAGAAGCGAATGAATCGAGATTAGTGACAAAAGTGCGTTGGGTGGTTGAAGCCGCCCATGGTATGATAGGGCAAAAATACAAACGTTTGCACCGACAAATGGACAATAAGTTGGCCCCGATGGTAAGGTCTTATTACCGAATAGCCTGCTTTTTGCATAATACATTTGGGAAGCGGCTAGTATCCGATGCCGATTTTTGTGAGCAAGTGATAGAACAAATTGCAAAACAGAAAAATGAACGAAACACCTTGGGACTCGAAGCCAAGGCGAATCGCTGGAGTAGGAAGAAACTTCCATTCCAGCAAATAACACCTGATGAAATCCTTCATTTTCCCGAACTGACGGAGGCGAATTTAAAAATCTTTCCCAGGGGATGATATTCATTGCCGCAAGCTATATCCTTTCTAGAAGAAATTATGGATGTAAATAACAACATAAATCTTCGTTATTTGAAAGAAAATGCGAATGTCCTCGGATTTGAGGTACGGTCGCGCCATATTAACAGCAAAACGTACAGATCTTACATTGACTACACGCCAAATTCAATAGGATTCGCCGGCTTACGACGATGATACTGCGAATGTGCCAATGGTAATCGAACTATTGGATGCTGCTCACATGTTGCATCAATCATTTCTTATCTATCACATGCCTTATATCTTGCAAAAATTATAATACCAGGAGCGATTCTCAGCACTCTTTTTCGAACCGAGCAAACTCATCCCACAATTAACGACAACAGCGTCGAAGATTGAGTTAAATGCATCGTATTTCAACAATTCCAAGTAATGAATTGTAACAATGAAATTATAAGTTTTAAACAATAAAAAATATGTGTTATGATGGGATTGTGAACTATACGTGCTGTGTACTGTTGGGAGCTGGAAAGTTGGCCCCTGAGAGGCAGACCGTAGTTGAGTTTGGGCTGGCGAAGCTTGGCGGCAACGCCTACGATACCTGCGAAAATCTGCCTCCGTACTCCTTGTTTACCTGCTTACCGGGATATTCATAGCGGTAGGTAACAGACCGAAGGGACTCAGACCTGTGAGGTGGTGGTGCTTGACACCCTGCTAGCCAATCGAAGTTCGACCGATAATTACGGACCGTAATTTCTTTTCTTTAAGTTTGTAAATAGGAGATCTTCAAGGAGTCAAATTTTTCGCCAATCAGAGCCAGGGGTCATCTTTCTAACCACGGTCTACCTCTCAGGGGCTAACTTTCCAACTCCCAACAATACGTGTTGTTGTTTTTATTGTTCACCTAGTGAATGTTCGTTTCAGTTTTTTTCACAGTGTGCCCTCACTTCCAAAAATCTGAAAAAATTACCCATTAACAATTATAGGGACACCTACAAACTGTAAAAAGATAGAGGGGGTACCACGATTATTTATGTATAAAAAAATATTTAAAATATTTAGTAATTTCTTCAATTTCAGTAGTGTAAGCAAAAAATCTGAAAAAATTCACAGACATGTATTCTCAAGGGTAGAATATGTCACATTTTTTTTATAATTTTCCAATGCATAGAACATAAGATATCGTGCTTAAACTACAAATCACATCCCCCCCCCCCCCCCCCAACGGGGATTCCAACTTGAAACTCGGGGGATATAGTTTTCTTTGGAGGGCCTACAAGGCGGCATCCACAAGGTTTAATTTGGATTGGGGGCACTTTTACTATGTTTATTCAGCTAAACTCTTTGTCAGCAGTATTATAGTCCTCGTTGGTACAAAAGTTAAATGAAATTGTTTCAAAATTGTCGGAACTGTTGTAAATTCGCGTGCAGGGTACCTTTGAAACCCGGTCAAAAGGGGCGTCTGCGGGAAATCGGGCAACGAGCGCACTCGATCTTTTCGGCTCGTGGCTGTAACGGCTCTGCTTTCGTACGAATTCTTTTGACCGCTGCATAAATATCTGTTAAGTTCAATAATAAAGAAAATATCACCAAAAACCAACAAAAATTGGATGTAGCCCAATCATAAAGTTCACGAGGTGGCGTTATTTGATTGTTGAAGGGCCTCTGTAGACTAACGCCAGCAGCAGTTCTCTTAATGGTTCCACCTAAGCCATCACATGAACTTTTACCATGAGATGTAGCATACAAATGCCATTCAGCGGTCCAACCGAAATCTATCCGATGGTGGCATAAATCAACAAAATTTTTCCGGGTTTAAATTAAGACGCAGCCCCATCCGAGAAGTAACAAACCTTACTTACACCGGATGTAGAAAATTGGTCTGCTAGAAATTGCATAAGTTTTTGTTGGAACAAATACATATACTGCAATTGTATTATGCTGCAAAATTTCCCAAATTATTACGAAACTCTTATGTCGCAAAATGTTATTGACTCTCTAATAAACTACGAAAAGATGAATCGTGACTTGGGAGTTCTTTCCATGACATTCATGAACAGCTTTAATGATAGCTAATTAAATAATTGAATAAGAATAAATTAATAATTCACAGCGAAATCACACAACAGTAAAAATTCGGTTATCCCTAGTGTATTCTTAGTTATCTCGGAAAAACAATGTTGCTGCTTCGCGATGAAGTCATGGGGTATCAGTTCGTGTAAGGAACTCATGAACTCAACCAAATAGTAGATTGTGATACAAGTGCGAAAAGTGGCTAATTTCCAGACGCGTGAAGTTGCTGCATGAGCCGAAGGCGTAGCGGCATTGACAGGAGGACGAGTGTGGAAGTTGTCGCACGAGCCGAAGGCGAGTGCGATAATCACACGAGTCCTCCTGTCAATGCCGCGTACGCTAAGGCGAATGATGTAAATTCTTGCGTCTGGAGGTTGGCTACTTTACGCACTAGTAGGACACTATATTTTATGCAATGAATGGTGCGAAGGTTTACTTTGAGTGACTTCACAAAGAACGAAGTTCCTAACAGATTATCAAGACAGAAATCTATAGTAAACATTTTATTTACCTAAAAAAATACTCGAGAAATTATAACATTTATTGGTGCTGTTTAGATCGACGGATTGACATATGTCTCTGAATTTGGCAGAAAATGTAATATAATACCGTTAATCATTTGTTTCTCATTACCGCACTAGTGCGGTAATAATTTACTTTCCGCACTAGTGCGATAAAGCGATCGATAAAATGAAATAAAATGCTACTTTCAGCACGCATGTAATAACAGACTGAATATAGATTAGAGTGCGGAAATCAGCCACTTTCTGCACAATACGCAGGCCTCGAAAAGTGAACTTTCGCACCATGCGTTGCATAAAATGTATTAATGTTAGAAGTTATGGCGTGTAAACCAGTATTATTTAAGGAAAGCCACTGCTTGTAACGAATCTTGGAAGAATAGTGCTTATTGCTTTATGGCAGCTCCTAATTACATAATCTGGATGCGGATATGTACATACCACCGGTTCAGATATTGTCTGTTGGCAGGTATGCTGTAAGGAACTGAAGAGGTATGGCCATATTGAATGTACGTACCTCGAGCGCCGAGTCTAACATCCGCGCGTCAGTCAAACCTGGTGCGCACCGTCGGCAGATTAAACGAGCGCGCTCGGCAATAAAAATGTATTACTCAGTCCCCAAGTCGTGTTCCGGAAGCCCTTTGAAGGGAGTTTGCCAGAGACTTACAGCAACGGTTCGCAATTTTTTTATCAAAATCGAGGATCCCCTTTGGAAATGGCAAGCATTTGTTATAAACTTTTATCACTAACATTTGTTCCAAACAAGTGTTTCTCAATGGAGTATTTTTTTTTATCAAACTTCAATTCCTTTTCTTCATTTTGGCGTTTGAACGATGTGGCTGTCTGTAATATTTGCCGATATATAAATTATTGGAAAAAAATTGACCCAAAGCTTTGAGTTTGTGTAACTAAAAAAAAAAAATTGAGTTAGCGAGTAACTGAAATTTCATCAAAATCATTGAACATTTCTGAATAAACCTCGACAGATGACGCGGAAAAAATGAATCTTTTGTTAAATTTTAGCGTAATGGAGATTAACCAGCAGCATACATCACTTGGTCTGAAATTGTAATAGAGTAAAGCGTAAAAAGACTATGGAACACTACAAAATTTCTAACACGCTAGTTAACGCTTATAAATAAACAATTTACACATTAGATGTATGTAGACTAATGTAAAATCTTACCTGCACTGCGAGTTGTAATGGTGTTAGTTCTCCTATATAGTAGTCATCACGCACTATGTTGGCCGGTAAAAGTTTTGGACATGGATTTCCGGTGAATAGTAAGAAAAGTGCATGAATACTTTTTCGTTGCATAAATTCTATGTGACGGTGTTGGTATCCAGCCAAATGCCTTTTATGCCGCAATGTTGTTGGAAACCATCTTTCACACAAGTTACAGTATCTTCTATGCTTTATGGTTGCCTAAATAAGCAAAACAAGTTTTATAAATGATTGTGCAACAAGAGATAATCATCAAGATCTTTGTTAAAACTAATTTAACTGATATACAGGGTGTCCCAAAAATGTTGGATAATATTAGAGGCATCTTGTCGAGAAGAGGACGGGGATGATGATGTCGTTTTTAAAATTTTACGTTAGGTCTCCAATTCCGAGATATTCAACAACAAAGTTAGGTAACGCCCACCGAGCTCTTGGCGAGTCCTGACCGGCTATCCCTTGCTCCTAGAAAAAGGGAGGAAACGGAAAATATCTTGCCAGTCGGCTTGCGAGAATTGCGATGGAGGATCAACCGGTGCTCAACCGTTCGGTTTTCCCGAAACGAGGTAATTGCTGTCTTGGTGCGCTCGCACCGAAGACGCAGCCGGCAGCTAATCGTTCTCGACATCCGAATACGGCACGGCATCGCCCGGGCTCTTTGCCTTTCCTGTTGCTTTCCCACTTTCTTAACATGCGCTTGCGATAATCAATACCCCTGATTAGTTGTTTCGCGATGTCCGATTAGATCCAATTGAATCCGACCAAATCCAGTGAATCAAATTTATCACGTGCCTGTGATACTTTTCCTTACAAATATCGAAGTGGGGCCGTGGCAAAGCGTTAGAATAGCAACCGTGGTGACCCGAGTTCGGTTCCCCGTTGTCGCAATTGTTTTTTTTTGCATTTTCTTCCCCTACCATCATCATGTTCAATACCCGGCAGTGGTGATACTTTTTCTTTGACTGTCCCCCGGTTTCCCTCCTATTTCCGCATTTTCGTTGCATGCTTGCGAAAAGTATGATCCCGGACTATTGTCGGGCCGCTGAGAGAATGAATCCGGTGAGGGAGGGTAGCCAGGCGGGCCTGGCCAAAATTTTACCCTCTCCAGTTACGTTTCGGGAGTTCAGTAGCCTGGCTTCCCCTCACACGCTTTCTCCTCACACATGCTACGCGCCTTGTAGCCAGCCATGCTATGCGTCTGTATTTGAGATTTGAAGTGAGACGGGGACCCGCCTCCGTTCACTTTCTTAAGATAGAAAGTGAGTCTAATTCTCATTATATATATTTTGCTACCCTGAACGAAACAGTACTTGGTAAAGGAAAGTCCACGTTATACTTTGAAATCAGTCTTAAAGTGGCCAATCTATCCCAAAATTACTTTATTCACAAACTAAAAGTTTACTTAAATACCTTATACTAAATGGAAAATCTACGGGTCCTGAAAAATAATAGCTATAAAGTTCGGTCCTTCTCGAATAAAACAAGAAAAGAACAACGTCGATTCGACCAACGGTTTTCGCAACAAAAATTCTTCCGTAATGGTCTCATTTAACGAAAAGGATAAAATACCCTACTTTGACGGTCTCTATTTTTTAAACAATTACGAATCACGGAAAATGAGAATATGGCCTATATCTATTTTCTTATGGGGAACATGTGTGAATTTCAGAAAAAAATCTCATGTTAGTCTAAATTGATGTTTTGATGCAAAAAAACTGATCCGTTTTAAGAAAAATGGCACCTAACTCTGGCTTGCGGGTCGCTCAATGTATCAAACGGAGACAGGCGCAGCTTGTCTTTATCTAAGTTAGGCTGTTCCTATTGGGTCAGGCAACCAATACCGAGGTCGTAGATGCAAAGCGCTAGGACCGCGACGCACCCAAGTGTCAAGGGAAGTGGCAGTGACTGCGCTTGGGTGAGGGAAATCTCACGTTCATTCTGTCAGCGGCTCGACTATAATTTTATCACGATTCCCGATTAAATTCGTTCAAACCGAGGGAATCGACTTTATCAGGGACCTGTGATACTTTTTCTTACAAGCCTACAGCTATCAATATGAAACTTGATGGTACCAAGTTTGATGCTGATAGTTCTGATGGGTTTGCTGGACAAAAATCCGGAAGAACGTGTATTTTCTTGCCATCTCAATGGGAAAAACGATTTTCAGAGTGAAGGTTGCTTATCGGAAATGAATGCTATAATAATGAAAAAGTAGGTGGATGGTAAACAGTTGTAAAAATAAAATATTACCGTTACTACTGGGTATTGAAGAGTTAGCGAAGAAAATGCGGAGAAACGCAAAAAAGTAATCTCGCGCCGACGGTAAGTCGAACTCGGGTCATCACGATCGCTATTCTAAAGCTCTAATACAGTGCCACTTCGGTATTTGTAAAAAAAAATTACAGGATCCTGATAAAGCATAATGCAACTGGAAGCGTAAAGTACCCATTGAGAAAAAGAGAAACGAAGTCATGTTCTCAAGATTAGAGACCTATCGTTTTAAACTACTGACTAAATTTCGTACAATATCAAGAAATGTGTACCGGGAGTAATTGATACTTAACATAATTTAACAAGCTAATCCAATTTCAATAAAGTTTGCTCAATCGTGGTTCAAAAGGTTAACATTTATTCCAATTTATTCGGGAGTCGTGAGACGACTAATCAGGGATCTTACTTATCGTAAGCATATACAAGAAAAATGAAAATGTCGGAGAAAAGACGTAAAACTGTAAAAGAAAAAGTATTACCACTGCTGGGTATTGAACATGGATCAAGACAGAGCAAGGAAACCAAAAAAATAACCGCGACGGCGAGGGGAATCGAATTCGGATCATTACGAGTACCGCTCCAACGTTTTGTCACGGCACCACTTCGATACTTTTGAAAAAAAAGTATCATAGGCTCCTGATAAATTTGATTCACTGGATTTGGACGGATTTAATTGGATCTAGTCGGGAGTCGCGAAACAACTAATCAGAGATATCAGTTATCGCAAGCGTGTATTAAAAAAGAAAGAAAGCAAGAGGAAAAGCAAAGTGTGTCCGTCGGGCGATGCCGTGCCGTGTTATGCCCGGGGGTTCAGAACGGCACATGCAAGGGTAAGGTTTCGAAGGAACTGAACGGTTGAGCACCCGCCGGTCCTCCATAGCAATTGTCGCAGGCCGACCGGCAAGATGTTTTCTGTCACCTCCCTTTTTCTAGAAGTAAGGGATAATCGGTCAGGACTCGCCAAGAGCTCGGTGGGCGTTACCTAAATTTGTTGTTGAATAACTCGGAATTGGAGGCCTAACGCAAAATTTTAAAAACGACATCATCATCCCCGCCCCCTTCACAACAAGATGGCTATAATATCATCCAATATTTTTGGGACATCCTGTATATGTACCAAGCCAAGTTATAATACGGCTATAATTAATAACATAGAAGAAAGCCATATTTTTACCGACTTCGAAAAGGAGGAGGTACTCAATTCGATCGCTATATTTTTTTTTTTTTACTGTTTGTCCGGCGAGAACTCTGAGATGGATGGACTGATCTTGATGAAACCTTGCCTATCTTATACAGAATGCTCACAGCTTGGTCCCAATGTAAATTTTCCCTAAATTCTTTAACGCTAACCATTGTTATTGCATAAAAACCGAATTTTTAGTGGATTATAAGTGTCTACTAAAATTTCGTTTGTCCGGCGATATCGCTGCGATGAATGGTCTGATCGGGATGAAACCTTTTCTATCTTATATAGGATGCTCGCACTTTGGCCCCAATATAAATGTTTCCGAAATGCTTTAACATTAACAACTGTTAGTGCATAAACACCGAACTTTCGATTGTCCGGTGATAGCTTTGGGACCGCTTGTTCGATACGGATGAAACTTTGAGTAACTTATAAGGTAAGTTCTCGCGGTACACCCTCTTGCATAAATTGCGGAATGTACAAGCTTTTCTTTCTTCAACAAATTCAGCTACATTTCTTCATCTATAACTGTTACACCAGTGCAACGATGAAATTTAAAATGAAATCGACCGCGAACCATCAGTTTATTGATTTCCTAAACTAAAAAGCATTAAATAAAAAAATATATTTTTAAAAAAAATGTGACCGACTTCGAAAACTGACAGAGTTCCAGAGTGTTGAAAACTAAAAGAGCTGAAAAGTAAAAAAACGAGCAACACAAAAAATGTCCCGAACAGTAAAAAATAACTTCTTGTTGTCATGGATACAGAAATTTGCATTAAGCCTAAATATTCTGCAACTTTTCGGAGGCGGCGCAAATATAAGTAAAATATTACAAAAGTCACGAAATCCTCACACTCAAATCTGGAAATACTCGTGGTCTCTATGTACATATATATCTACAAATTGAAGGGGCGAATTATACCCTATCGAATATACTAATACTGTTAACATTAACTGGACTGGTATTCGACAATTCCGAACAATTCCGACTCTCATAGGTGTAGGTTAATCTAGCAAATACGCATATAAATATAACAGACTGCAGGCGATAGAACTATCGTTACTCTCCTGTGTACCATTTTGTTTTCATCAATCATTAAAGTCATCCTGTGGTTGGACAGGTAGATATATAGGGATAGAGATAGATCGAAAGAGAGAGAAAATACGGATAAGCGCGGATAAGACACACCAGTATTTGCCAGTAATATTTTACTTATATTTGCGCCGCCTCCGAAAAGTTGCAGAATATTTAGGCTTAATGCAAATTTCTGTATCCATAACAACAAGAAGTTATTTTTTTACTTCTCAGGGCATTTTTTGTGTTGCTTATTTTTTACTTTTCAGCTCTCTGGAACTCTGTCAGTTTTCGAAATCGGTCACATTTTTTTTTTCATTCAAAGATACCTCGATTTAACTCGCATCAGCAACCAATGATAAATTCACAATAAATTACCGATCAACAATAATAAAAAAAAAACTTGGCGTATACGCGCTTCATTGCGAGGTAAGAAACCAGTGGAAAACTAATTTAAATCTAACACTGACTTTACTACAATATGAAAACCTAATAAATTTCACATTTACATTTCAATCATATATACTGTTACATATTCGTCTTCCTCAGACCACTTTTCTTCTTTCGTCCACACGTAGAGTCAGTAATTTTAACTCGCTAGTCACCCACATAGTTTTCTCATGCGTATTTTTCGAGGCTTAAAAGTGTGACTTCGACTCTTTCGGTCCGTCTTATCTCAAGTCTTAAAAGAAATTCTTAGTAGGGGATCATTGCGGCGTGCACTTAGTGCATCTCATTAATTCCTAGAACTTAAGCATAGTCAGACTCCCGGCGCCTGCATTTCCCACCTTTACCCCTTTTCACTGGGTTTTTCGGGTATTTAAGCCTTAAATTCTAGTGGAAAGGGGGGAATCAGTTCCGAACTCTCATCGACGGCGAAGCTCTGTCAATCGGACCAGCGAAGAACACCGTAGTAGATCGAGCACTAGTCTCCTTCGAAGCAGTTACAATTACCGTACATACATCGTGTTTCATCGCGATCGTTAGGCAAGTCACAGTTCTTTCCTTAGTTTCTCCCCCATTCAAATCATAACGTAAAACGAATTCATATTATTTGTAACAACATCTCAAAACCACAGAAACTCTCATTGTATATTTTGTGTTTGTATTATTTGTTCATTCAGATTATATTGAACATTATTCTAGTTTTCGCTGAGAAATCAATTGTGTCATCATTACTAAATTCCTGTTTAGTCAACTCTGTTTCAATTAAGCATAATAAGGAAGAAAATAATAAAAGATCCCACGAGGATACATCTTTACCGCTCGAGGTGTATCCGGCGAGCCATAGTAAGGTTTAACTCTAGCTTAGGGCATTCTTCCATGATCAATGAGCAGTCTTGAGTCTGGTTAAGATGAAATAGCCCTTAGCACGATCTCAAATCTCTGTTCTGAGCTACTGGAAGCAACTAGCCATTCTTTTATTTAACAAGGTCCAGTCTTGAGTCTGGTTAAGGTGAAATAGCCCTTAGCACGATCCCAAGTTCTGTTCTGAGTTATTGAAAGTAACTAGTATAAAGGGGTTAAAAGGAGTTTAGGGACCTGAGTGCGGTTGAGTTGAAATAGCACTCAGCAACATCCCAGGATTGACGTAGGGCCGATTGGGAACTAGAAGACTCGAGTCTGGTTAAGGTGAAATAGCCCTTAGCACGATCTTAGAGCATATTTTAGGACTCCCGAAGCCTGGCTCGTAACATATTCATTACGAGAGGCATCTCCTTTAATTTGATAATACTAAAATCGTATGCTGACTCTGAAAAATACGATTCCGTCGTAGGAGTATGTTTGGAGCTACCACATAACACATTTCGAATACCATCAATGTCATCGCAAGCAAGTGCTGACAACTGTGTTAAATACAATTGAGCATTTTCTCTCACACTATGCAGCGCCTTTCTGATATTGGATATATAATTCTGTCTAACGTACAAACACCACTTTAGTATTCGTTCAGCCTCAATTCTTCCGCTGATAAGTGTTTCACTTGTAAGATTTTTCGATATTTTCCGAATGTAATTTTCAGCACTTCGCTGTAAAACTATAGTATTTCCACGAATGCGGAATCTCTTATATTTATCGCATATTTTCTGTGCCGTGCGCAATTTGTCTTTCACAAAAAGATTTTTGCGAAATTTGCTATAATACTTTTCCTTACTTAAACGTCGCCTATCTTTATTGGTTTCAAAATACTTTTTGCGGTTTATTCGTAATCTATCTTTATTTTCCACATAATATCTTTTAGCCGTAATGCGTATGTTATCTTTATTTTTTGTATTGTATTTTTTGTTTATGATATGTATTTGATCTTTATTTTTTACGTGAAATTTTTTGTTCCGCATGCGTATTCGTTCTTTATTTTCTATATAGTATTTCTGATAGTAGTTTTCAGACCTTCTAGATGATTTACCTTTTCTACCTTCAATATCGTTAACCCCGGTTAGGGTTTGTCTTTTTGCAACGTTATCACCAAATTTATCACTGCATGGAGATAAAGACCGTTTCCCTGAAAACTGTTCATTTAAGTCAGACATCAGCTGTGTCTTTGATATAATATTTTCACTTAATTTAGACATCAGTTGTTTCTCTGACAAATTTTTGTTTTAGTCAGACACCAGCTGTGTCTTTGATATAATATTTTCACTTAATTTAGACATCAGTTGTTTTTCTGACAAATGTTCGTTTAAGTCAGACATCAGCTGTTTCTCTGACAAATTTTCGTTTAAGTCAGACATCAGCTGTGTCTTTGATATATTATCACTTAATGTAGACATCGTTGCCCTTTTCTTTGCAAAGGAGTCGCTAAACACAGACGTGATTGGTGCGTTTTGACTAGAAAGAGATATAATATCGCATTGTGTTGAAAATGCCTTATCTTCATCATTAGTATTGCCTGATGAAGATATGAGGCAAACTGTTCCAACGGACGCAACTTCGATTTTTTTCTTGTGAAATCGATTTAATCGCGTCTCTTCTGCTTTCTGCCGTCTTGCCTGAACTACTGGCAATGGCAGAACTTATATATGATTGCAGTGTTCTGAATCTTACAGGAAATGCTGAATAATATGTGATTGTGACATTATAATGAGGTGACCACGCATTTTCGCGTGATCGTACACAATTTTATTTGGCCGGATATTGAACAGCAGCGAAGTTGCAAACGCTATGGCGAATACACCACAGTCGTTTCCATTCGGTTGCTGTCGAACTTTCGGAAATATAACAGTTTTTATATTCAAATCATAAAAGGGAAACAGGGTCATTCCGCGTCAACTGTCGAGGTTTATTCACACATGTTCGATGATTTTGATGAAAATTTCTGTATCTATAGTTCGCAAAGAGCCGATCCAAATGCAAAAACCCGTTGCTCGCTAACTCAATTTTTTTTGAGTTACAAGGATTCAAAGTTTTGGGTCAATTTTTTTTCAATAATTTATGTCTCGGTAAATATTGCAGATAGCCATATCGTTCAGACGCCAAAATGAAGAAAAAGAATTGAAGTCTGACAAAAAAAATACTCCATTGAGAAATACTCGTTTGGAACAAATGTTAATGATAAAAGTTTATAACGAATGCTTGCCGTTTCCAAAGGGGATCATCGATTTTGATAAAAAAAATTGCTAACCGTTGCTCTAAGTCTCTTGCAGATGTCCTCCAAATGGTTCTCGGAAACACGACTTGGGGACCGAGTTGTAAATTTGTAAATTTGCGCCAGTCAAGCGTAGCGCGCACCGCCGGCAGATTGACCGGGCGCGCCCGGCAATAAAAATTTATAACTCGGTCCCCAAGTTGTGTTTCCGAAAACCCTTTGGAGGACATCTGCAAGAGACTTAGAGCAACGGTTAGCAATTTTTTTTTATCAAAATCGATGATCTCCTTTGGAAACGGCAAGCATTCGTTATAAACTTTTATCATTAACATTTGTTCCAAGCGAGTATTTCTCAATGGAGTATTTTTTTTATCAGACTTCAATTCTTTTTCTTCATTTTGGCGTCTGAACGATGTGGCTATCTGCAATATTTACCGAGATATAAATTATTGAAAAAAAATTGATCCAAAACTTTGAATCCTTGAAACTCAAAAAAAAATTGAGTTAGCGAGCAACGGGTTTTTGCATTTGGATCGGCTTTTTGCGAACTATAGATACAGAAATTTTCATCAAAATCATCGAACATGTGTGAATAAACCTCGACAGTTGACGCGGAATGACCCAACAATCTCTTTAAGAATATTTTATGATGATTATGTATTTGCCTTTTATTTAACGAATCGTATATGAATATAGATTTTGTGTAGTAATAAGCACATACCCAATGTCCATCCAGATCTGAAGTGCCACTAAATAAAATTTGTATATGCTCCTTATTTTGTGGCACTTCATTTATCCTATCAGGACATTGCACTTTCCACGGTTCCTGTGGAGCATACCCATATTCACTCAAGAGGCAATTAAAAATATCTATGTGGGTATCCTCCAACCACCTATTACCGGAAAGAGTGCTTAGCAAGTCCTCTGTTAATTTCAGAATTCTTGCTTTCATTTAAAAAAAAAAAGAAAATATAAAAAAAAATAGGGAAAGAAAGTAGAAAATGGGAAACAGGAAATAGGGACAAGGACAAAGATACAGGGAAAAGGAAACAGGAAATAGGAAATAGGAAAGGGTAAAAATAATAAATATATTGTTTATATATACCAGCTCTATGACTCCTGAGCCGCCTGGCTCAACAGTCAGTCGTAAGCTGATGAGCAAGCGTGCCAGATCAAGGTTGCCAGATTTGTAAGGATTTCCTTAAACTCCCCATAAGCCCAGCATTACCTCACCACCCAACCCCACCTAATAAATCTGGCAACCCTGCTGCCGAGTCCAGGGTTCAGACTACATCTAGTGTACTGCTCGGCGGCGCGCGTGCCTATATTATGTATAGCTGAAATCTTTATATCGCCATACTGCAAAATTACGATGCATTCCCGAGAAGCGATTATATTCGTTTTCGATAAAACCTTAATCTGTCCAAAAACATTAAAATGTACAAAAATGCGCTAAGTAGTAGTTTGATTTCCCCACAAAATTGAAATATAACAAAAAAGATATAGATATCATACAAGAAAGCCAAGTTTTCATTCAAAAATACCTCGATTTAACTCGCAATAGCAATTAACAATAAATTAACAATAAAAAAAACTTGGCGCGTGCGCCCTTCATTCAAGGCACTTGCTCTGGTAATATTGCTAAAAAGTTTTTAAACAAATTAAATTGTAGTAAAGTCAGTTTTCGGTTTGAATGAGTTCCTTATTGTCTTTTTACCTTGCAATGAAGAAATTACATTTCTAATTATTTATCAATGGTTTGATTAAAAAATTTAAAAGTATAATTTTGTTAAAATGTCAAGTGGCGTTTATGTTAAAATATGCACCATCTCCTATGTGCTGTGACGTTAAGTTTTTGGACGTAAGTCACAAAAGGCTATCTCCACCAGTTTAAAAACTAGCGCCGCGCGATATTAGAGAAGAGCGTCTCCAATAAGGAAATACTAGCGAGCTAGACGCAATATTAACGACTGCGAATTCGTCTGAGCCAATAAGGGAGAAGCAAATCAGGGACGACCATCAACCCACAGCACCCGAAATCGCTAAATCTGCCAGCCCAGAGGAACTCGGCCCAACCAGGGTGAACATTAAGGGGCTCAGCAGTCTCCGATGGCATCCGAAAACGACTGGTCACCGTTGGAGGAGCCGGGTGGTGAGGCAAGCGACCCCGAGTTGCCCTTGCATCGTGGGAGGCTTGACCAATTGTCGTCTCGACGAGGCAGGGTTGGCGTTCAGAGGGCCTACGGCCCTGGCATCGTTCACCCGAGGGCACAGCGAGCCCTGCGCGCGCGGTAGGATCCAGCGACCAATAGAAATCGATTTCGAGGACAATGGCTTTCGAGGACTCCTTACTAGGCTAGACGAGCGTTAGGGAATAGCGCACAGAATTCGGCACTCTTGTGCTGACTGTCGAGGCGAGCGAACGACTAGCGAATTAATACCGTATCGAGGCTACCGAACTAACGCACGGACGTAGGAAGGAAGGAAGGAAGGAGGCTAGCGATCCCCAAATCCTCCTTACTAGCGACGTGCTACCAACAAATAATTATTAGCGGTAAGCGAACACCTTCCACTCTAGCTTTTGTGAGGGACTGACTGTTTGGTGAGATCCCAGCTAGAGATTCGCTGTTTCTCGGCCCTTAAGGCCTTCTCGCCCTCGACTGTAAGTTTCCATTTTCGATCTGTTGTCTAGATCTTATTCTTAGCTTCAATTCTTTCCTGTACCATCGATTTTGTAGACTGAGATCTTCCTGCGGGCCGACGAAGTCAGCCAAGAGTCAACTATCGTGAATCTGTAGAATTCTGAACACCGGGAATTCGGGAAATCTATTAGCGTCGATCATCCGCGTTGAGCTAGCGAACATCCAACTGTAACTTCGACTATTCTAACTCGCAGCCACGGGCTTCGCCCGAGGTTGCTAATGAACACCTCGAGCGAAGGCCTCTTTCTCTGCCTCACTGTCGAAATAAAACATCAGTATTAGCTCAATCTTGGCTTGTTCATCCCGTGTCGAACCCACGTGCTCTCCTTGTTGTCTGATCTAGCCGAAGCACCTGTTTGGCCGTCTCGGGAGATTCCATGTTGCCGTTCTCTTTGCGATTTTTGTGTGAGATTTTGTGTGGCATCCTCGATGCCTGGCGCCCATTTTTGTGGTACTAGAGGATAGTTGGCTTCGAATCTCCCGGGCCGAAGTATCGGGAAAAGTATCGTCCAGAGAAATATAAGAGTTGGGAAATTCAGTTCTCCCCATACACTAACGTTCCAGTCACTCATTATTCTCGAGTCTAGCTCAAAGGCCAGACTCGAGAATATTCTTTTATTTTCCTGATAGTGCATGTTTATGTTATAATGTAACTTTAATGTTACAATGTATTTATAACTCAATCATGCACATAGGGCGAGATCTAAGAAATTGAGCTGAATGTGAGAATATAGATTCCCTATATAATATATAGCTTGCACTTAACAAATTCAATATTCCAAATTCAAACAGTATGAGATTTACAACATGCCTAATATAATTTAAAAGTTTACCTTTAGTCTGTTGAAAGTTAGAAGCATGATAGCTATTGGTAATAATCAACAACTATTTACTGATTACCAATAGCTAGGATGCATTTAAATTACAGATTAGATAAGCTATACCCTCATACGCACTCTAACATTGGTGTACCTTGACTGCCAAATGCGTAGCTTAAGAAGCGCACAATCTAAAGTAATGAAATTTACTAAACAAGTACTGATTATCAATAGCTAGTATGTTGCTAAATGACACATGATTGATAATTATTGCTTGTTTAATTCATTTTATTCTTTAGCTGAAGTGTTCCTTCAGCGATGAACTTGACAGTCATGATACAACTAAATTAGACTGCGTATGAGCATTTTGCTTGGTCTATATATTATAATTATAAAGCGTTAAATCAAATAATGATTCAGAGTAGCAAAAGAGAGATTTCCAATAGCTAGAATATATTGACATTTTAAATGATTGGACTTAATACTTTACAAATTATTCCTGACTGTCAAATACCTAGCTGACGGAGCGCAAACCTAAAGTGCTGAAATTAGTTTGAGCAAGTACTGATTACTAATATCTAGCATTCCCTTGAATTGTAAATAAATAATTGCTAATATTGCTTTAAAGATTAATATGTTACACACTTGACAATTTTAACTATTGGTAATCAACACTCTTTCACGAAACACATTTGACATTTCATAATTCTTAATAATGAAAAAGATCACAGGGACAGGGGCAAGGACAGTTACTCTTTTATTAACTAAATAAAAGCATGGAATCTGGAATAAAATTAAATAATAAAATCGGACTCATAACCATTATGACACATAAGCAACCATGGGATAACTGACTTAACCAATGTGTCGGTAATGTAAACACGATGCAGCCATGTTATCTCCGCAGCACGCAGCATTTTACAATGATGCCATCTCGTATGAGAATGGTGAAAGCCACATTTTTAGGAAGTAGTTCCCCTGATGAATCTTAATTTGTTTTGCCGTTTTCTTTGCTCATTGGATTCAGAAAAATCAGCGAAAAAATACAAAATTCAGAAATAAATTCTTGGAGCTGTAACTTTTTCATAAATCGAGGTGAAAGTTTTACAGCAGACGACAACCGCTACACTTGGGGATAAGTATCCTCGGTAGTCGCGCGCTGTATATATATAACTACTACTTGGCGCGAGACTCTACCGAGTCTCCTGATAACATACATATACATTATTAATTTCATTTGAACCCATTTTTCGCGCGCTGAGATCAGCCACGGTGATCTCTAGACGCGTGTGTATAAACACAACCATGCGACAACGGCAGTGTTCTGCGCAATCGCGATTAGTAGGTTCATCTCTGTTTTACACATGGGAGTCATGTACATCTCTTTCTTTCGCACGGTGAAACCCCACCACCTTCGGCATGGAGGAGCTGAAACCGCAGTCTATCGCTGGAATCCATCCGATTGACACGTGAGTATTTAGTTATTAAAATAAGTTTACGGCTGTTTGATTGAAATATGTGTAAAAATACCAGTACGTCCAATATTATTTCTTTATTGTTATAGAATGGCAGATCAAGCAGAGCCGATGAAGGTCGACGTGCTGGAGTGCGGCGACATTGAGCGTAAGTCTGATTAAAAATTTGCTAGTTTGTTCTTTTTGCTTCTTTATTCTTCTCTGTTTGTTAGCTTTTTTGTCTTTGTGCATCTCCACCTTTTCACCTATCCTCTGTCTTTCCGCGTCACGGATCAGTACTATCATCAGTACTATCCGCGAGTGTTCATGCCGTATTTACTTTATTTCTGTCACTTAGCTTCCACTTCGCACGCTCAGCATACGTATAAAATATAAAGTTTTCAATCCGCGTTCGCATACACTTTTTGAAACATTCGGTTCATCTGTCTCTCTCTCCCCCCTCTCCCCCTGCCCCACAGAGAGGGAGGGAAGGAGAGAGATTAGATTAGATTAGATTAAGTTTATTATTCTAGGGCACAAATAGCCCTATCAGGACAAACGACAGGAAACAAAGCATATACAAAGACGATACAGAAAAATTAAGCTAAGATACGTAAAAGCGGTACTAAGAGGCATCATAGGCCTCTAGTAACACCCCACGGAACGGTCGGTCGAGACGCTCAAGCGCCAGACCCGGCGGCTCGTTGTTGAGATGTGGCGGGAGAGACTGGAAGATCCAGAACACTCCCGCCACAGACCCGTCGGGGCGATTCTTCCAAGACTGGAAGCTTGGTTGAGTCGCGGCAGAGGGCAACTCTCGTACCGCGCGACGCAGGTGCTCACCGGGCACGGTTGCTTCGGTGAGTACCTGTGTCACATCGGGAAGGAGGCGACGGCATAGTGCCACCATTGTGATGGGGACTGGGACACGGCGCAACATACCCTCCAATATTGCGGAGCATGGAGAGAGCAGCGCCGTGTCCTGGTCCGATATATTGGACGGGACCTCTCGCTGCCGACGGTCATTAGGGAGATCCTCGGTAGCGGGAGGTCGTGGAGGGCCTTCCTTACATTTTGTGAGGAGGTCCTCCTCCAAAAGGAGGAGGCAGAGCGGCGGCGAGAGAGGACGGACCCCTTCCGTTTGGCGAGGGCCCATCCTCGCCGCCGCCCCACGCGGGATGATGCAGCCCCCCCCCCCCCCCGCAGTAGCCAGAGTACCCGGCCCCACTCACGGGCGGGTACGCACCAAGGGGTCGTGATGCGGCAGAGTGGTGGCTCTGTCGCCCGCATAAATGACCCCGAGGTGGGGCGAGACGTGTCGTGGTCGCACGTCCCGTCAAGGAGGTTCCTAGGAACAGCGGGAGACACGGTTTCGACACGGCTTTCTCCCCCACCATGAGATGTGCCCCCCGAGAGGGGCGGGCGCGGGGCGGCACCGGTCGCGTTCGACAAGAGTTCCCGGTGCCGCCCCACAAAGCGTGGAGGATGGCCACCGTGGGGTTTTAGCCGGTAAGAGTCAGGCACTACCCTGCCGCTCCCACCAGGGCGGTGGGGTGCCCATGAGGATTTCCCCACGTAAAAAGAAGGTTTAACGCCAGTACTACCGAACGAGTCGAAATGACTTTTTTTACGAGGTTCGTTATAACAGCATAACAATCGTCGGTAGGTCTAGTGTTAAATCAGTTTTCCATTGCCTTTTTACCTCGCAATGAAGCGCGCACACGCCAAGATTTGTTGTATTGTTAATCGGTAATGTATTGTTGTGATAAACCAAAATTTCTATGCCGCCCCTGAAAGCATCTTGGAGCGACGGGAGGCAGCGGGGACCGCGAAACACGCTCCGATCAGAGCATCCAGCTGCATAGCGACCGCTTGTTGATTGCGGCGACGGCGGCTCGAGAAATCATAGCAACGGCACGGTATAAAATTCGCGATCGCATTCTCACTCGCCCTATTCCTGCTGCAATCTCGAAGGAGAGGACGAGATACGGAGCCACGGCCGCCTAAGAGATTTGTCACAGCATCAGGGAGTGCAGGGGTCAGCTCCTGGACGCCTCTGGAATGGAGAGAACGGATAGTAAAGCCGGTCGCCTCCCGGCGAGGTGAGAACAGGGGGGTTGCCCGGACACCCACCTACGCTAGGAGAGTACGGGAAGGTACTCCTGGACGCCCTGAGGTGAGGAGACAACGGCCATGAGGCCGGTCGCCAAACCGACTGGGAGAGTACAGGAGACTGTACCCGGACGCCTATTCGCTTTTGTCTAGTTGAGATACCCTACGATGGGGAGAGTACGGCTAGGAAAGCCGGACGCCCGATCGTAGGTGATGGGAGAGTACGGCTATGAAAGCCGGACGCCCGAACCTTGATCTCGTGAATACCGTTGTTAGGATTGTGGAATTAAAATTATATTGAGACAACGAACCACTTACGACACATCCCTACTGTTCCACATCTATGCCATCCATTGTGTCCTCTCTCAAAATAAAATCTTTTGTGTTCCTCAGAAATCCTGTGTCCAAATCCATTCGTGCTCCAGCAAACCAAAAAAAAACCCTAAACCCACATCCTCACATTGTTAATTTATTATTAATTGCTAATGCGAGTTAAATTGAGGTATCTTTGAATGAAAGCTTGGTTTTCTTGTACGATATCTATTATCTTTTTTGTTATATTTCATTATATATTATATTTGTTATATTTTTGTGGGGAAATCAAACTGCTACTTGGCGAATTTTTTAACAGTTTAATGTTTTTGGACGGATTCGGTTTTATGCAATAACAATGGTTAGCGTTAAACGATTTACGGAAAATTTACATTGGGACCAAGCTGTGAGCATCCTCTATAAGATAGACAAGGTTTCATCAAGATCGGACCATCCACCTCCGAAATATCGCCGGACAAACGAAATTTGTAGTAGAAACGTGAAATCAGCGCGAAATTCGGTTTTTACCGACTTCGAAAAGGAGGAAGTACTTAATTCGACCGCTATATATATATATATATATATATATTTTTTTTTTGTTTTTTTTGATGGACCGACCTTGATGAAACCTTGCCTATCTTATAGAGAATGCTCACAGCTTGGCCCCAATGTAAATTTTCCCTAAATTCTTTAACGCTAACCATTGTTATTGCATAAAAACCGAATTTTTAGTGGATTATAAGTGTCTACTAAAATTTCGTTTGTCCGGCGATATCGCTGCGATGAATGGTCTGATCGGGATGAAACCTTTTCTATCCTATATAGGATGCTCGCACTTTGGCCCCAATATAAATGTTTCCGAAATGCTTTAACATTAACAACTGTTAGTGCATAAACACCGAACTTTCGATTGTCCGGTGATAGCTTTGGGACCGCTTGTTCGATAGGGATGAAACTTTGAGTAACTTATAAGGGAAGTTCTCGCGGTACACCCTCTTGCATAAATTGCGGAATGTACAAGCTTTTCTTTCTTCAACAAATTCGGCTACATTTCTTCATCTATAACTGTTACACCAGTGCAACGATGAAATTTAAAATGAAATCGACCGCGAACCATCAGTTTATTGATTTCCTAAACTAAAAAGCATTAAATAAAAAAAAAAAAAAAATTTAAATGTGACCGACTTCGAAAACTGACTGACTGACTGAGAAGAGTTCCAGAGAGCTGAAAACTAAAAGAGCTGAAAAGTAAAAAACAAGCAACACAAAAAATTCCCTGAAAAGTAAAAAATAACTTCTTGTTGTCATGGATACAGATATTTGCATTAAGTCTGATTATTAAGTCATATTCTGCAACTTTTCGGAGGCGGCGCAAATATAAGTAAAATATTACAAAAGTCACGAGGTTTTCCGGTGACGAGTGTGAGAGGTATGAGAAAGGTGTGAGAGAGCAACGAAGGGAGAAAAGGGATAAGTGAGAAAGAAGAAGGGCTGAAGGGGTAGTAAGAGGAAGAGGGAAGTGAGGTAGATAAGGGAGAGTAAAGGGAAGAAGGACGGGAGTGGGGAAAAAGGGAGAGAAGCCGGGAAAGGTAGGGGAAAGGTTGAGGTTAGGAGTAGACGAGGCACGAGGTGCAGGGAGGTTGGTAAGGAAGGGAGGGAAAAGGAATACGGGAAAGAGGCGACAGGTGGCGTAAACGGAAAGAAAGGGGTAAGGTAGAGAAAGAGGCGGGAAGTGCAGGAAAGGGCAGGTGTTCAAGAGGAGTATGATAACGGTGAGATCACCGGAAAGGGGGAAGGAGGGAGAAGAGAAGGAAAAGGGTGGAATAGAGGTGGGTGAGGAGGAAGGGAGGAGTGGAGGACTGGAAGAGAGTGAGCTGAAGGTGATGTTCTGGGGGCTAAGAGAGGAAATGAGGAAGTACAGGGAGGAAGTAGAGAGGCAGGAGAAAAGGAGGGAGAAGGAAGTCGAGCTGTTAAGGGAGATGCAGGAAGAGCTGAGAAGGGAGAGAGAGGTAGAGGAGGCGTTAGGAAATAAGATGTAGTGGTTAAGATAGGATAAGGATTAGGGTAAGAGGAATATTAAAAAAAATGGAAAGGATTGTATCCTCTAGGGGATAAATAAACTATACATACAATACAATACAAAAGTCACGAAATCCTCACACTCAAATCTGGGAATACTCGTGGTCTCTATGTACGTATATATCTACAAATTGAAAGGGCGAAGTATACCCTATCGAATATACTAATATTGTTAACATTAACTGGTCTGGTATTCGACAATTCCGAACAATTCCGACATCTCATAGGTGTAGGTTAATCTAGTAAATACGCATATACATATAACAGACTGCAGGCAATAGAACTGTCGCTACTCTCCTGTGTACCATTTTGTCTTCGTCAATCATTAAAGTCATCCTGTGGTTGGACAGGTAGATATATAGGGATAGAGATAGATCAAAAGAGAGAGAGAGAGAGAGAGATTCAGAGGCGGCAGGAACAGTACGAAAGCACGGGTAAGAAAGAAAATACGGATAAGCGCGGGTAAGACACACGATTGCCAGTAATATTTTACTTATATTTGTGCCGCCTCCGAAAAGTTGCAGAATATTTAGGCTTAATGCAAATTTCTGTATCCACGACACCAAGAAGTTATTTTTTACTTTTCAGGGCATTTTTTGTGTTGCTTGTTTTTTACTTTTCAGCTCTTTTAGTTTTTCTTTCACGTTTCGTCGCCCTTTCCAATCGTGTCTTCCTCTCGATATCCGATTCAGCTATGCAAATGCCTCGCGCGTCGTTGTACGCACGTGTGTACGTATGTGTGTACATTGTGTGGTAGTCGTGTACCTTCCTTCATACCATCTTTGCAATTGAGAATAAAGAGATACGTAATAAAATGAAAAAGTATGAGGGAAAAAGAGATATAGAACGGCGAAAAGAAGAACCCAATACGTACTGAGAAAGCAAGCATCAAATAGCTCGCGCTCGGCAACCGTGCAAGCAGATCTGTAATACGAGTTGCGCTCTTTGCGGGATTTGCATGCAGACATGCCTCGAGAAATTATGTGAACTTTAATGCAGTCTCAAATTTTGGAACACAAGGGTAGGAACAACGACTCAATAGCGTTATGAACAATATCAGAAATATGTGATACATGCAAGAGACACATTGTGTTGAACGCGCATTGAAACCTTTACCCATGACGCAACAAATCCAAACATGTGTCACACGACTATTCCGAATCAGCTGATTGTACGCAAAGTACCGAATTTTGCTGATTCGGAATAGTACTCAAAATTATCGTTACAAGACCTGTTTCAGAATCAAAAAGACTCCAGGTACAAGGCAGATACAAATGAAGATTAAAATAAATAACATTTATTTAATAAATCAATTCTGGCATCACGAAACATTGTGAATTTTTTTATTTCCGCCCAATCTCTCAAGTTACTTGTTAATAATCGACTTTTGAATTACAATTAGAATCGAGTATTATTTTTTGTATGGAATTGCAATCACTCGGATTGATAGTACAGTTTTCAAAGTGTATGCTTCTACTTCTTTTTTAATGATTAAAAAAAGTAATATTATAGCACGAGAATCAAAGTGTATCGTAATCGTAATCGTAGATCCGGTAGTAGACGCGCGGGGCATTTGCATAGGTAAATCCAATATCGAGAGAAGGACACGATTGGGACGAGCGGTCGTTGGTTGTTGGGCAATGACGACACCTTGCATCGTGGATAGAGCGCAATGAGTATAATGCGTGTCTCGGTTCAATCAAGAATATCAGTCATTTTCAACCCGTCAGTTTTATAGCGGTAGGGGTTTATGTCTGGATAAGTCTCAAAGTGGCTTAGTGGGTAGCATGATAGGATCCCCAGCAGAAAGGCTCGTGATCGGTTCCATCCCGGTGATGTTATTTTTTATGTTTCCGTGTATCTCTTTCTTTTCTTCAAATTCAGGATCTATTTACTAGAAGAAAACTATTGAATTTACTGATTGGTTTCCTGATCAGGCTTACAAGATTTATTTTGCGATTCGGAGGAATCATGGACAGAAGGATAATAGCGTAGTGTTGTTGGGTAAAATTTCTTCATGTATGTTTATTTAGATATGCCGTCTCTATTGCTGTGAATCATTACACAGACCGCGTATTCGATTTAATTACTGTAGTTTTGTCAGCCTGTATTTTACGCCGTGGTATACTTGGCGATTTTTATCGCGATCATTGAGAAGGCGAGCGGAGGAAACGAGACATAAATTTATCCTTCTTCCTCGTTCCCGGTCGTACCTTTCTCCCTCGCGTGTAGCTGTGACAGCGAGAGCGTATCTTCATCTCTTTCCCCTAGCATTTCGGCCTGAGAAGGCGATGAGGGGAACCCAACAATTGTCTCCCTTACGACCTCCTCAACTCCTACTCCAATTCTGCCTTTTGACTGCGAGAGACTATATCTCCGTCGCGCTCCTTCTCGACCTGAGGAGGCCGTCAGGGGAAGCGAAAGTCACTACCCCTCACGGCCTCTTAAGCTCCCACTCGCCGGCCGGCTTACTTGCTCGGCAAGTGACTGCGACTGCAAGGGGACATATCACTTTCTCGCTCACTCGCTTGTCGGTCGGCCGAATTTGAGCGCATCCCAACCTTTATGCTACTATGGGAGCCCCTTAACTCCGAGCGACGGTGCTGGCGTCTGGTGAGAGAAAGATGACCTGCCCCCTAAGCAGTGAGCGCGGGTCACTCGGACGAAGACCGTCACGTGGTACAAGTGTCCCTACTGTATTATACTGTGGTTTCCGGCCGATTCCCGGCCGACATAAACATTGTTGCCACCCGTATGGGTTCTTTCAGTCTTCTTTCTCGCAGCCCAAAAACACAGCCACTCTACCGAGTACGAGCCTGCCGAGCGGACACGGGTGAGTGCCGCCGAGTCCCCAGGGGTCAAGCAGGAGGACACATTGAGGACGAGGGGAAACTACGAGAGAAATTCGGCCCTTATCGGGGTCTGGTGCCCAACACTTTTCCCCTCCCCTTTTCAGGCGACTCCTGAGGGACATCGGCGAAGTTGGGACACTTCCCGGAGGAACGTTCACAATGTATCAGGAGACTCGGTAGAGTCTCGCGCCAAGTAGTTAGCTATAGCTATACAGCACGAGACGCCAAGGCTACTATCCCGACGCGTAGCGGTTTCCGATCGATATAAAACTTTTACCCCGATTTCCGAAAAAGTTACAGCTTGCAGGCATAACTTATGAATTAAACACAGCCTACTTTATTTTTCTGAGTCCAATAAGCTAAAGAGCAAGGAAATTGGTCCATGCGTTCAAGAGATATGAATTTCCTCCTGTTATTTTCACGAGCGAAAACGATTCAGAAGAAGATTCAGACCAAAAACGTCCATCACATATTTTCCACGCTAGGTGGCAGAATGTTCATATATTTCTAGGTGCGAGATGATGTTATGTTAGAGAGAGAAGACAGATGTGAGATGATGTTATAGAGAGAAGACAGATGTGAGATGATGTTATATAGAGAAGACAGACATTAGAAAGAGACTAACTAACACAAGATGGGTAGATGCCTTATTTCCTAGACGTTCGAGTGTTTGGTTATGTAGGCTATTTTATGACAGGAATATCTAACGCGAGCATATCTCACAAATTTAACAGTTTTATTCTCTTATTGGTACAGCTTTATGAAAATAATTAAACTCATCCCTACTTAAATTCTAACACTGATAAGCAATATCCTCTTATTCAATACAATTATAGACTACCAAAGCTGCCAAGTGCATAACCAGGACCCACTTAAACGAAAAAAGTACAATTTGTTAATCAAGTGCCACTTCAGGTCTTCTATGTAAATGATTTCCGAACTACGAATTTTACAAATAATCAGCATTTGCTCCGAAAACTTTGGATCTTTCACTTTTCTAGTTTTAAATCATGTATCTGTTCAGAAAGTTTGAAATCTGTCACTGAAGTGGTTCTTGGGTACGCCCTTGTCAAATTTGACACTACAAATGTGTCGAATAAGAGAATTAAGACAACTTATTAAGTGCTGAGCCTAATCGTAACATTATTAATTTAGGGGCATACTAGTCGTGGAAAATCAGTATTTGCTTATCAAATTTCAAACCTGTCGCTTAAGTGGTCCTTAGCCTACACATTTGACAAGTTGTACACTTTTTACATGTGTTGAATGAAGAGAGAATGTATAACTTAAGCGAAGGACTCCAAATTTGATGGACAAATATGTGTTGCCAATAGATAGCATGCCCTTGAATTGCATATAATTAAGACCAACGCTTCGTATGTTACATTATACAGATAAGTTGTACCTTCCTCCTATTTGTCACATTGTTGAAGTATTAAACTTGTCAAATGGGTAATAACCAATTATATTTTTATTTTACCGATTAACTAACATAAAGAACTGAAATCCCCCCAAAACCATTAAAATGAAAAAGGACACCAAGTAGTCCCCCCCCCCCCCCGCCATCCCGGCCCGCTTGTTACGAGCCAGGCTTCCGGAGTCCTAAAATATGCTCTAAGATCGTGCTAAGGGCTATTTCAGCTTAGCCAGACTCAAGACTGCTCATTGATCATGGAAGAATGCCCTAAGCTAGAGTTAAACCTTACTATGGCTCGCCGGATACACCTCGAGCGGTAAAAATGTTTCCTCGTGGGATCTTTTATTATTCTTTTCCTTATTGTGATTAATTGAAACAAGGTTGACTAAACAGGAATTTAGTAATGATGACACAAATGATTTCTTAATGAAAACTAGAATAATGTTCAATATATTCTGAATGAACAAATAATACAAACACAAAAATATACAATGAGAGTTTCTGTGGCTTTGAGATGTTGTTACAAATAATATGAATTCGTTTTACGATACGTTTTGAACGGGGAGAAACTAACGAAAGAACTGTGACTTGCCTAACGGTCGCGATGAGACACGATGTACGTACGGTAATAGTATCTGCTTCGAAGGAGACTAGTGCTCGATCTACTACGGTGTTCTTCGCTGGTCCGATTGACAGAGCTTCGCCGTCGATGAGAGTTCGGAACTGATTCCCCCGCTTTCCACTAGAATTTAGGGCTTCAATAACCGAAAAAGCCAGTGAAAAGGGGGTATGCTAGGAGTATAGGCGCCAAGGGTCTGACTACGCTTGAGGTCTAAACACTTATAGGGGAAGCAAAAGTGCACCGCTGCAGAGTTCACTAAGGGCACGCTGCGATGATCCTTTACTAGGGATGCATTTTAAGGGCTTGAGATAAGACGGAACGAAAGAGTCGAAGTGACAGTTTTAAGGCTCGAAAAATACGCATGGGAAAACTATGTGGGAGACTAGCGAGTTAAAATTATTGAATCTACGTGTGAAATAAGGCTAAGAAAAGTAGTCCGATGAGGATGAATATGTAACACTGCCATATAATAGCCTACATAACCAAGCACTTGAACGTCAAGGAAATAAGACATCTACCCATCCTGTGTTAGTTAGTCTCTTTCTATTGTGACGAAGTGTCCTCTCCTAGCGAGCATAAGACCGGAAGGTTGATCATAAGCGCCATTAGGGAATAGAAAAAACATAGCCTCCAGCCAAGGTCGTTAGCCAATTTAAAACCTTTGTTTCGCTCCTAATGCTATTTGATTTTCGCGTGAGCCGTTTAGGCACCATAGACCAGGAACGTCGCTTCGCCACCTGCATCCTGGCACCTATCTTAAATTTCGTCACCAGCAGCCACGAGACTTCGGCTTGACGTGCAGACTCCACTGCGGATGGTAGAAGCCTACGAAGGATTTCCCATGCAGTTTTAGCCACATCGCAGGAAATCTGGGCGGTTGGGAAGGCACATCCAGGCGGAAGGATTCATCGGCAGCGGCCGCTAGGATCTTCCGATAGCACAGGGGCACGGCCCTGTTGCGGAGGCTCCCCGAGCCTTGGAGCCTGGACTGCGTTTGGTGGCAATATCGGCCACGTCAAGGGTGCAGGGGGAAAATTAGAATTAGGCTATTAAAGTCCCGCGCGCGGAAGGAGCGAACACTCGTGTAAATTTCGCAGTGCGCTAAGTAGTGATCAGTGTGTTCCGTAGACACCACGCCTCAGAAAAATTCGGTAAGCGAACCATCTCTGGGCCAAACTTTCTTTCGTCTCGACGTTTTGGCCGGTCAGGGGATTGTCCTGACCGTGCCTTGTACACGTCCCGTCCTTGTGCTTCCCTTCTTAGCTGAGTCGCGCTGCAAAGATTCCGCGAGTTATCTGATCGACCTTCCTGGACGGCTCCCGTCCTCACGACGAGTCAACCATCCGTCCAATAGTTTAAGTATCGCGTCGCGATATTCCCTTCGGAAAAGTAGGTCCGTTCAATATCCGTGAGTCTCGTCGTCCCGAGACTTCCCTTTTGCTAGTTCCGGTCACCGTAGGCCATAGTTTTCTCTTTCGATCTGCTCCTTACGGGCGCCGTGTAACTCCCCTGAGCGAAGCCCGTTTTCCCGTCGCTATCTAATTATCACCGCTTGATTGTACCACCTTAGACCTAGAAAATAAATCTCGAGTGCAATAAGAATCCTGTCTTGGTTGCGTCTCCTGCCGAATCCACTGCTCTCCACTATTCCGGCCTCTGAGCAGCCGCGTTAGTTAATCCGACTGCGAATCCCCGGAAGTTTCGTCCGGCGAATAGCCAGTACAGTTAGCTTTAAGTGGTACCGCGGGGTACCTGGCGCCCTTATTCTAGAATTCCGAATTCGCAGTTGAGGGTTAGGACTTAGTACGCGTTCCGCTCTTCGGGCGAGTACATTCAGGCGCGTCTAGAGAACGTCGCATTTATAGTTTCGAAATTATTAACATTTTCGTGGGTAACTGGCTGCGGGTAGTTCTATCCCCGAGCAGCCCCAGGAAAATTCCTGACACTATATGTCTATTTTCTCTCTCTAACATCATTTCATATCTGCCTTCTCTCTCTAACATCATCTCACAGCTTCATCAGGTTCTGCCATCTAGCGTGGAAAGTATGTGAACCTTCTGACATCCAGCGTGGAAAATATATGATGGACATTTTTGGTGTGAATCTTCTTCTCAACCCGTTTTCGCTCGAGAAAATAACAGGAAGAAATTCACATCTTTTGAACGCATCGATCAATTTTCTTGCTCTTTGGCTCATTGGATTCAGAAAAATAAATTAGGCTGTGCTTAATTCATAAGTTATGCCTGCAAGTTGTAACTTTTTTTTTTTAAACACTACAGTTCAGGATAAGTTGTTTCGGCTTTTCGCGCTATATATATAGCTAGCTACTTGACGCGAGATTCTACCGAGTCTCCTGATACTTCACATTTTTATATTTCTCTACAATTCCTACTAATGACTAAGTCTAGCCATATAGGCACACATCAACGACGTACATACACACATGTATATTCTTTAGATTTTATTATTATTATTATACATGCTTTTTCATTCTCTTTCCCGTACATTATACGTATATACGCAAAACATAACAACAAGTATTAGCCTAGTTACTCAAACAAACCCAAGAATTTCATAGGAAACAAACAATACCAAACAGGAAATCAAAGGCCATACATGCATACATATGCATAGAAACTAACCAGATAATAAGCAAATAACCAAGCCATAACCAACACAGACTGGTAAAAAGGGAATACGGTAATAAATTTTCTTTTTCGCACATAGTCACATATACTACCTTACAACATATGCTGCAAGAAATCTAATTCTAAGCAAAATCAGGCCAAACGTATCACTTTACCAGATGAGTTAGGACGCACATCACTTCTCTAGACGTATCATACGACATATTATTTTCGCCAGAAGAATCAGACCAAAGATACTACAGCAGAAGGACGCCATTTCATCATGAAAGCACCATCCACAGTAACAAGGAACACAACAACAGAACCATCGGCCTACCGCCCGACCCCATCACAGACTCGACTTAAGCAGTCCAAACCGACACGCATATCTCGAGAAAACCTCCACCGTCCGCTCAACGCAACAGGTTTCATCCCGATTAATCCATCCATCGCAGAGATATCGTCAGACAAACATTATAAAAAAATATACGTGGCGAACTGATAATCTCCTCTTTTTTGAAGTCGGTTAATAATAATACACCGCACTCCATGTAAATACCATCAGATTCTCCAACGTACAGCCATAACATCTCGATATGCCTGTTGACACACTTACTAGTTCTATAATTGTTTGTATCAACACAGGGTAAGCTCCAACTGCCACGAGCTTCCGCCCTTAAATTTCAACCATAAGAAAACCAGGCGCAATTGCTCCCTTAGATCGTACAGTAATTATGCGATAACCGGAAGTCAAACCCGTAAACAATTATATGATTTGTAAACTGATAAATCGGGAAATTTTGGCGGCAATAAACTCTTGTTCGATATAATTCTGATAATGGATAAGTGGGCATTCCTTGCTTTATGCCATTTGTCCTTGGTTCCTTGGTCTTTATCACTCAACTAAAAAAGCTACCTGATCAGCCAACCTAGCCACGGGCCTCGCTGTACATCGTTCTACACTTACGAATGTTCCAACCTCAGCCGGGGAATATATTAGAGAAAGCTCGGTCCCTATCACAGTCTGTAAACTTCTTCAATGAAAAAGTACCCGGATAACGTGAGACAAATGGATAACATCCAATGAAATTTCCCCGTATGCTTGACGGGTATCACGCACTGACATCCGAGATCCACACCGCAACACACACAAGTCAATTGACGTACATGTATGAACCACATTGCGAATCTGTAGTGATGCTGTTGATAAGATAGGATATGATATGTAAATACCGCGTGCTTTGTGCACTACGTTGGCAAAAGCTGAGCTGACTTCTCTTAAGCTTATATAAGTACAATAGCAGGCTTTTTGAAGGCAATGTTTTTCCAGATTTGTAACGGTACATTCATTTGCAATTTGCAATGGAGGGGAAAGGCAATAGTAAGAAGAAGCTGTGACCTAAATATGTTGCATATTAGTATGCGCTATTCTACATGAAAGAGATGACTCTTCAAAAACATACCCTTGTATTCTGATCAAATCTGAATATGTCATAGTACATTAGAAAGTTTTAAGTGACTCAACCCAGACAGCACTCCAATTTCTGAGGTTAAGCTTTCCAAGTTTTATCTCTGTTACTGAGAGTGTTCTATTATAAAGCAATGCTTAGAGAACCTACCATTTGGCCCTTCTTATTCACAGTATCAGCAACAATATCATTTTGCGAGGTACTCAGTATATCAGAAAACCCGTGACGCCATTTAAAAAAAAACACTATTGTCTACAGTGTTAGGAAATATTTAACGCCCGTATCAAAAAGCTGTAGATTCTACTTCGCTTTCTTTGAAGCATCGATATTATTTTTTGTTAAAAATTAACCATGGTAGAAGATCCAAAGCACATATTTCCTCCTAATGGTATCATCATATTTCTGCAGTATCTAAAAACAACGATCCCAAGCTCCTTATAAGATTTTGACCAGTAGTGATTGCCACCTGTTTCGTTTATTCACTGAACATTACATATATTATGCAAATTTCAGCAAAATAGTTTCGTAAGTAAGATATTAGTATAAAATTTAGTAGTCGAAATGATCATCCGGTGTAGCAACGGTGATGGTTGTGCATAGGAATGTGCTCGTAGTTGAAAATTATTACCTTTTCATGATAGGCTAATTGTGTGACGATGTCGGCAAACGACATTTTCACCATTTCTTTGTTGTGATTTTCCTCGTATTCGTTTCCTTCTATGGTTGACATTAATTTATTTTTTACAGGTGCAGTTTTGGAAGTGCCACCTTCGTTTGTTATGACAGGTGGTGATCGTGAACTATCCCTATCTGAATTTGGATGAATGTTCACTGCCACTTCAGGTAATAATACTGGCATCTTATCTTCTTTTGTTTTACATTTCATGGGATCCTTATCCAAATTACACTTTTCTTCCTCAGGTTTTAAATGACTTATTTGTTCCACTTTGTCGTCTTCCTCTACAGTCTGTTTGTGATTGTACAAGTCACCTTCTAGTAATGCAGTATTCTTATTGTTGATAGGCTTGCTGGATTTCAAAGAAATCGTAGTGAAATCCTCATCAATAGAATTCAAATGTATGCATGGTGTACACGATTCCGTGAAATGTTTATTCGTAGTCATTGTGTTTTTTTCTTTTTTCTGCAAGTATCTTTCTGTAGCTATAGATTTGGTACTGTCACAGTTTTTATCAGGATTTACCTTCGGATGCTTGTATAGAGGTTTGTTTTTTAGATGCATTAAAGGCTTCCCATTTTCATTGGTTATATCTAAAATTCTATATTTACAAATATTCCTGTTAGTATCAGAGGAGCTTAGAGAATTACATTTGTCGAAAGATAAGTTATGCTTCCCTTCTTTACTGATTTTACGTCTTGATTTATAATTTCTTGGAAATGTTGTAGATATCGCAAGACATTTCTTTAATGCCTCTTTAGCAGCTAGCATCTTTGTAACTAATGCACTATTACAGTCAGAGTACTCTGACTGAGAGTACTCTGCTTGATTCTTACTTTTATCGTCTTTGATTTCCTCGACATAATATTTTTTGTCTAAAAGAATAGAGCATATATCTGTGGTTTTGCAATTATGTGATGGGTACCCCCATGGGCCGTCTAAGTCAGAATTGTTTTGATGGTCAGACAGATAACGAGGAGATGATGTACTTTTTAATGTTCCACTATCTGAAAATCTTGTGACTCCTTCTATATCGTCCAATTTAAGCTCCAGCTGCATTGGAATGATATTATTCGTCTGTTCAACGCCATTTTTCATGTTTTTAAACATATCTTTTTTTATGCCTGGCTCAACCTCGTTAGGTTCAGGAGATGCGCGTACGATCTCAATTGTTGTTTGACTTTCATCTGATGAATCAATCTTAATGATAGGAATTTCTGTTTGGTCAAAGCTCTGTATGGGCCTGACGTTACAAGTTGAATTAATATTGCTGCGTTTATTGAATTTAATTTTGCTTTCCTTGTTATTACTCTGCCTAGAATCGATATCGTGTATCATACCACACATATTATCAGCCGTACCATTACCAACAATTATATTATTTTTTGTAGTATTACATGGTACAGTATTGCTTTTTGCCAAATTCTTAGATGTGTCTATCGACGACTTGTCTAACTCATTAGCAGAGATGTCCTTAATCCTTTTTTTGTGGCACGTTTTAGAACAAATACGTAACTCGGAACACATCTCGCAAAATTTGTAGTTTTTCTTTACATTCTGATCATTGTCAGTTTCTTTTGATAAATCCGATGCGCATTCTCGTATTTCGAACTCATTACTGTTATAAATCGTTTTATCCTTTGAGATGAGCGATTGGAAAGTAGATTTTGCATCGCAGGGATTCAACATATTTTGATGGCTCTGCACATTTTCCACACCAGTGAGACTGAGACTTTTCCCACTATGGTCTAATGCACCATCCATTGGTACCTGCGGTCTAGCTTTAAAAGCTGCGAGATTTAATTTCAGTTCTTTAGAATTACGTACTAAATGGTCCAATATTTTGAAACGTTTTAATTTTACAATTGGTTGCCATTTTGTGCTTGTAAATACTGAACACTTTCTTTTGCTAAACTCACATTTGAATTCAGTACCAGTGTCTAATCGCCTAATAATTACATTTGGAACTTTCTTAAACATAGGTTTCTCGATATTCCCCGTTATTTTGTTTTGCCTTTTCTGTGGTGGCAAATTTGTTGTGTCGACATTCAAATTTGCTGTTTTATTCAAAGATATTTTATGGATACTTATTCCCTTGTCTGCCGTTTCAGCTGTCGGATATGGTGTATGACACTGTTTCTCATTTTTGTATTCCTGTTTCGATAAATTATTAGTTTTGCATAGAGTAGCCAATGCATAGTTGGCTACTCTATGTTCCACGTAAAATTTATGTGCTTCCTTGGTTATATTATTTGATAGACTATTTGTATCTAATTTAGTAGAGATATTAACAGAGAAATCAGACAATGAAACTGGTAATCGATGCTTATCTCTACCAGAGCATTGAATATCCATGTCATTTAGTTTTACATTTTGTTTAACATTCACACCTTTCAATTTTGAATATATTTTTTGTGTGCGGGATCCCATGTAATTAAAGTCTTTTAAATTTGGTAGACAGTCTGTTTGGTATCCAAGTATTTGATTTTGCCTCGATACAAATATTTTGGTTTCATCTGATTTTGACATATGGGACACAGCCAGAGTTTTATTACCAAGTAGGACTGTAGATGAGGATTCGTTACTGCAAATTGTTTTTTCCACTTTGGTTTTCTCAGGATGAATACCTGCAGTATGATTCGATGAGCATTTATCAATAATATTTGATAGGTTTGTACGTTTCATCACGGCATCAACAGCTGTACCGGAGGTATCAGATTCATTTAATACAATTCTAGGAGCTAGTCCCATGTCACTGTTTAAATCGTTTAAATCTGATTCTGACTTCAACATATGCAAGTGGCGTTTCTGGTTTTGCCATTCGTCTGTATTTGAATAAATCGAATTATGTACTGAAACTGCATCTGCGTCAATCCTGTTTTCCTTGCAAAGTTTACCACCCGATGTATCACTAAGGCCACATTTTTTTGACAGAGCTCCATCTTTCTGCCGCATGTGAGCCGTTCCAATTATAGATGAATCACCTATACAAGGAATATTATGTTGCAAATCGATTTGCTTTTCATTATCTCGATCAGTACAAATATTTAAAGATGGCGAGTCACACGTTATCGATAATTGATCAACTTTCAAAGGATTCAATTTACCTTCTGTTACTTTGTACGAGTTAAGTAGCGATATTTCTGTACTTTGAATAATTGTTTGCATTTCATTATTACTTTCACTATTAAGTGCATTTATTGTTTCTTTAGAAATCAAATGTGAATTCTGAATCTGCGTGTCTGCTCTATCTTCTTGCATTTTTCTACATGCACCTGCATCACATGGGGACTGAAGACCACATATTTTTTTATTGTTCGTAGAATTAACTGTAATATTTTTTCTTGCTGGAGAGGTACGGTATTGTGCTGCTTTTTCTCCTCCAGTGTCGATGTTGACTTTATTATTAAAAGAAGATGATGGTTTCAAAGACCTTCCTTTCTCCTTCGTAAATTGCTTAGTTTGATGTTTGTTTCTTGTAGATTTCATTAATTGATTGCAATTAAAAACATCTATGCCCATATGTGATTCCAATGTTGCACATCCCTTATAATTTTGTTTCTTTTTGTTTGGATATCCACACTTCATTGCCCTAGCAGTTGAGGTAAATAATTGTTTCAATTTTTTTCTATGCATACACTCATGAACTTTATCGCCACATTGATGAGACGTTTTTTGATCAATACATTTGCAATTCCAGTTTGTCCCACAACTCACACACTCTACACTTGAATTCTCACTTTCTGCGCCATTTCCTTTGGGAATTTCATTAAAGGATCCATTTTCTGGTAAAGTGTCCTGTAACAGAAATTGTTATTTTACTAAGACATTGTTTCAGCGCTTTCAATGCAATGTATGTAGGCAGAATTTTCAGTATCTCCTACGCGAAGGGATGGTAGGGGAAAGAATGATTCTTATTTCTTTTATGCAACGCATGGTGCGAAAGTTCACATTTCGAGGCCTTGTTACATGTTCATCCTCATCGGACTACTTTTCTTAGCCTTATTTCACACGACTTCGACTCTTTCGTTCCGTCTTATCTCAAGCCCTTGAAACGCATTCCTAGTAGAAGATCATCGCAGCTTGCCCTTAGTGAACTATGCAGCGGTTCACTCATGTCCCCCAATAAGTGTTTAGACCTCAAGTGTAGGGTCTGTTCGGAGTGGCAGTTTGCTCAGTTTCCAACCAGTTTCCAATCGTCAAACGCAGCAGCACCTTACGAGAAAGCAAATCGCAAACTGGTTGGAAACCGAGCAAACCGCCACTCCGAACAGACCCGTAGTCAGACCCTTGGCGCCTATACTCCTAGCATACCCCCTTTTCACTGGCTTTTTCGGTTATTGAAGCCCTAAATTCTAGTGGAAAGCGGGGGAATCAGTTCCAAACTCTCATCGCCGACGAAGCTCTGTCAATCGGACCAGCGAAGAACACCGTAGTAGATCGAGCACTAGTCTCCTTCGAAACAGTTACAATTATCGTACGTACATCGTGTCTCATCGCGATCGTTAGGCAAGTCACAGTTTTTTCGTTCGTTTCTCCCCGTTCAAATCGTAACGTAAAACGAACTCATATTATTTTGTAACAACATCTCAAAACCACAGAAACTCTCATTGTACATTTTGTGTTTGTATTATTTGATCATTCAGAATATATCGAATATTATTCTAGTTTTCATTAAGAAATCAATTGTGTCATCATTACTAAATCCCTGTTTAGTCAACCTTGTTTCAATTAATCACAATAAGGAAGGAAAGGAATAATAAAAAATCCCACGAGGATACATCTTTACCGCTCGAGGTGTATTCAGCGAGCCATAGTAAGGTTTAACTCTAGCTTAGAGCATTCTTCCATGGTCAATAAGTAATCTTGAGTCTGGTTAAGGTGAAATAGTCCTTAGCACGATCCCAAGATCTGTGCTGAGTTATTGAAAGTAACTAGTATAAAGGGGTTAAAAGGAGATTAGGGACCTGAGTGTGGTCACCAGCGGTGGATAGCGTTGGCAGCGTGGATAGCAGGGTTTCACCCTGGACGACCTCTGGCGCTTTAACGCGCACTTCGACCGGCTCATCCCCCGTGTTGAAAAGGCGGCAGGCGCTCTTGGTCGCCTGCTGCCCAACATCGGGGAACCGTGGGAAGGGGTCCGACGCCTATATGCGGGAATCGTCCATTCCATGGTGCTCTATGGAGCACCAGTCTAGGCGGACAACCTGGCGGCCAGTCGGCGCTATCGTACCCTGCTGTTTGGGGTACAGCGCCGGATGGCCGTCAGGGTCGTGCGAGGGTACCGCACGATCTTCCTGGCGTCGGCCACCCTATTGGGGAGGTTTCCGCCTTTCGATATCCTGGCGGTGGGCGATGCGAGGACCTACTCCGGTCTTCGCGCCCACCGTCGGGACGCGGGTGGAGCCCCCACGGAATGGTCGGTCGAGACGCTCAAGCGCCAGACCCGGCGGCTCGTTGTTGAGATGTGCCGGGAGAGACTAGAAGATCCAGAACACTCCCGCCACAGAGCCGTCGGGGCGATTCTTCCGAGTCTGGAAGCTTGGTTGAGTCCCGGCAGAGGGCAACTCTCGTACCGCGCGACGCAGGTACTCACCGGGCACGGTTGTTTCGTGAGTACCTGTGTCGCATCGGGAAGAAGACGACGGCACAGTGCCACCATTGTGATGGGGACCGGGACACGGCGCAACATACCCTCCAATATTGCGGAGCATGGAGGGAGCAGCGCCGTGTCCTGGTCCGATATATTTGAGGGGACCTCTCGCTGCCGACGATCATTAGGGAGATCCTCGGCAGCGGGAGATCGTGGAGGGCCTTCCTCACATTTTGAGCCCGTCAAGAAGGTTCTTGCGGAACAGCGGGAGACACGGGCTCGCTCCTCCTTCGCTATCAGCTGATAGCGAAGGAGTGGGTCGAGCCGTGCCTCCCCGCAGGGGTGGCGGACGCTCCCTCTCTCGCTTACGCGAGAGCGGGGATGGCTTTCTCCCCCATCATGAGATGTGCCCCCGGGAGGGGCGGGCGCGGGGCGGCACCGGTCGCGTTCGACAAGAGTTCCCGGTGCCGCCCCACAAAGCGCGGAGGATGGCCACCGTGTGGTATTAGCCGGTAAGAGTCCGACACTACCCCGTCGCTCCCACCAGGGCGGCGGGGTGTCCATGAGGATTTCCCCACGTAAAAAAAAAGGGGGACCTGAGTGTGGTTGAGTTGAAATAGCACTCAGCAACATCCTAGGATTGACGTAGGGCCGATTGGGAAGTAGAAGACTCAAGTCTAGCTAAGCTGAAATACTCCTTAGCACGATCCTAGAGCATATTTTGGGACTCGCGAAGCCTGGCTCGTAACAGCCTGTGTATTCTGCAGAAAGTGGCTGATTCTCACACTCTAATCTATATTCACTCTGTTACTGCACGAGTGCTGAAAATAGTAGATTGTGATACAAGTGCGAAAAGTGGCTAATTTCCAGACGCGTGAAGTTGCTGCATGAGCCGAAGGCGTAGCGGCATTGACAGGAGGACGAGTGTGGAAGTTGCTTGCGTCTGGAGGTTGGCTACTTTACGCACTAGTAGGACACTATATTTTATGCAATGAATGGTGCGAAAGTTTACTTTGAGTGAATTCACAAAGAACGAAGTTCCTAACAGATTATCAAGGCAGAAATCTATAGTAAACATTTTATTTACCTAAAAAAATACTCGAGAAATTATAACATTTATTGCTGCTGTTTAGATCGATGGATTGACATATGTCTCTGAATTTGGCAGAAAATGTAATATAATACCATTAATCGTTTGTTTCTCATTACCGCACTAGTGCGGTAATAATTTACTTTCCGCACTAATATAATACCATTAATCGTTTGTTTCTCATTACCGCACTAGTGCGGTAATAATTTACTTTCCGCACTAGTGCGGTAATAATTTACTTGCCGGTAATGAGAAACAAATGATTAACGGTATTATGTTACATTTTCTGCCAAATTCCGAGACGTATGTCAATCTGTCGATGTAACCAGCAACAGAAATTATACTTCCCTTTTTATTAATTCACTCAAAGTAAACTTTCGCAGCATTCATTGCATAAAATATAGTGTCCTACTAGTGCGTAAGGCAGCCAACCTCCAGACGCGTGAATTTACATCATTCGCCTGAGCGTACGTGGTATTGACAGGAGGACTCGTGAGATTATCACTCTGTCCTTCACACACTCGCTGTCCTTACACTCTCGTTGTTCTCGCGTTCTCGCTGTCCTCAAGTACGTTTGACAGCTTTGACAGCAAGTTCTGGAGTTAGGCATACACGCGATGCAGATATACTTCACACAAATATGATTTTACAAGAATGCCCTACCCTTATACTTATGTTTTTTAACTGTGGGATTTATCGGATTCTAGTAAATAGTGCAACAATATTCCAATGTCTTTACCAAATGCAGTGTCTTGTTATTTGAATATTCTTATGCTGTTGTAATAATTTGGGTCGTTCCTATTATGAATGAGAGCCTACATAACTGTGTTGTTTTTGACACTGTAAAATGATCATGAACAGTTGATCTTCCAGTTTTTGTATGTTTCCAAAAAGTTAGACGCAACAACCAAACACTTGGTAAATACAGCTGTTTGAGTTTGGATCAATAGATATTTATTCAATAATGTGAGACTTTTGAATCTTAGTAGCCAAAAGGAAGTTATAGGTTCGCATACATATCTTTGAATTGAAGCATTTAGATCTGCGTAACAGTTCTTTGCAAATGATTTTTGTGAAATGGATTGTCTAATCGAGATCTGTTATTTCATAGTTACTTTTATCGTTATAGTATAAACTGGAATGAAATGGAGTTGTGCATACTTTTTGCCAAAGTACTCTTCATTGTATTGAATGCTTCACTGTCAAAAATATATGAATGGAGGTAATATATCAAGCATCCTTGGTTTTGCTATATCTGATACTAGAATCAGAGGACTGTTACGTAGAACTAATATTTCAATACAAAGATACGTGTGAGCACTGGTAGATGCCTTTATAGTTTTTAAGGTTTATAAACCTCAAATTATTGTGCAAATATGAACTCACTCAAGTTGAAGTGGCATAATATTTTATTTTCTGGATTTTTAAAAATGCAATCCTGTATTAGTTTTTGCAAAATAGAAATATTTCCCATAGCTCAAATGCATACATACACCCTAATTCCCTAGCACAAACGTATGATAACATTCCTCCTCCTCAACAGAATTACTATGCATTCCCAGCGCATAGATGTGTATTATTTGTCCTGCATATCTATAGAAACTGTCGTAACACATCTCACACTGGGAATCGAACTCATGACTTTTACTATTCGAATCTCTTTGCCATACTGAGGCACTACTTCAACTGTTCTCATTACGTGTTTTCTTTCCGAAAAAAGACTGCAAACACCATTTATTAGAAAAAATGTAACAGCTACGGCTAGTCGGCTACAGTTTCGATCTCTACACGTAGAATAATATTTCATAAAAAAAGTTATTGATTTTGTAGAAAAGTATATACGCGTATACATATAAAATCATTCGAATCGTTCAATGTCATACGAATCATTCAAATCATAATCAACAAGATTTTGTTTGATGATATTCTTTTTCCATCAATCTCATATGTTCATGCCATACTAAAAACAGTTTAAATAGTAATAATGCCACGTTTCGGACACAATTGTATAATATAAAACAGGATAGTTGCGGCGTTCCATAAATACTTGGTTGTCCAAAATGTAATTACAGACATAGAGCAGAATCGCAATGTGCGTCTCTTTTTATATTTCCTGCTTTTTCTTTTACTTTATCTTTTTATAAAATCGGCATTCAATGAATTCTATGTATCGCTATACTTTTAGCAATAGACATATGCGTAACATGCTTATAATGTGAGACAGTCTACTACAGTCGAAAGGAAACAGAGACACACCGATCCCCATATATAGTATAATATGCTATAGTACGCATACGTACATACATACTATACGTATATAGTATGCGTACTTACGACTCAGCTCGGACTCGGTCTCGAAACCTCGGAAGCTGGGAGCTCCTCAGTTCAAGATCGTAAAAGCGATAAGCGAGTGCCGCAAAAAAGGGGGATCAAAACAGATGAACATATGAATGTGTGAGAGCTGATACACACACATTTGTAGGCTGGATCATGCGATAGACATCGCGAGCAGCTCCATCTCGCCCGTCAAATTCTGTAGGTAACACAGCGAACGGCCAACTCGCTAAAAGTCACGTGCCTAGCATAGCCCCTTAACCAACGTGTCGGTAACGTAAACACAACACAGCCATATTATCTCCGCAGCCCGCAGCATTTCTAATTGCTGCCATCTCGTATGAAAAAAGTGAAAGTTACATTTTAAGGAATTCTGCATGAATCCCATGACTCTTAATCCGCCTTGCCTTTTCCACGAGTAAAATAAGCAGGAGAAATTCATATCTCCTGAACGACTGAACCGATTCGCTTGATTCTTGGCTCATTGGATTCAGAAAAATCAGCGATAAAATACAAAATTTAAAAATAAATCCGTGGAGCAGTAACTTTTTCGTAAATGGAGGTGAAAGTTTTATATCGGACGAAAACCGCTACACTTCCGTATAAGTATCCTCGGTAGTCGCGCGCTGTACTATACATATATGGGCGATTCCACGCAAAGTGATCACACCTTTTGACACTTTGTCTTCGATTTTGATGAAATTTGGTGAACATGTAGTCCTTAATATACAACCACATTATCTGCATTTCGTTGGTAAAAATGTCAATTATTATGCAAGTTATGTACAATGCAAAATTGGTGCAACTTTTTTTTTAAAAAATCATAACTCTGGAACGGTATGAGTGTTACATATTCTTCCTCATCGGACTACTTTTCTTAGCCTTATTTCACACGTAGATTCAATAATTTTAACTCGCTAGTCTCCCACATAGTTTTCCCATGCGTATTTTTCGAGCCTTAAAACTGTGACTTCGACTCTTTCGTTCCGTCTTATCTCAAGCCCTTAAAAACACAATACCTAGTTAGGGATCATCACAAGCGTGCCCTTAACGAACTCTGCAGCTGTGCACTTAGTGCATCTCATAAATTCTTAGAACTCCAGCGTAGTCTCAGACTTCCGGCGTCTCTATCCCTACCTATGCCCCTTTTCACTGGATTTTTCGGGTATATAAACCCTTAATTTCTGGAGCAAAGGGGGAATCAGTTCCGAACTCTCATCGACGGCGAAGCTCTGTCAATCGGACCAGCGAAGAACACCGTAGTAGATCGAGCACTAGTCTCCTTCGAAGCAGTCACAATTACCGTACGTACATCGTGTCTCATCGCGATCGTTAGGCAAGTCACAGTTCTTTCGTTAGTTTTCCCCCGTTCAAATCGTAACGTAAAACGAACTCATATAATTTTGTAACAACATCTCAAAACCACAGAAACTCTCATTGTATATTTTGTGTTTGAATTATTTGTTCATTCAGAATATATTACATTATTCTAGTTTTCATTAAGAAACCATTTGTGTCATCATTACTGAATTCCTGTTTGGTCAACCTTGTTTCAAATAAGCATAACAAGGAAAAGAATAACAAAAGATCCCACGAGGATACATCTTTACCGCTCGAGGTGTATCCGGCGAGCCATAGTAAGGTTTAACGATCTTAGAGCATATTTTAGGACTCGCGAAGCCTGGCTCGTAACATGAGATATCGAGAAGCGCGAAACGCAGTTTTACGCAGAAAAGATTGAATTTTCATTTAAAAAATATTTGAGGAACGTAGCAACCTTCTTAATTTATGTAAAAATTGTTCGAAAATTTTAATTGTTTATAATTCCGAAAACGCACTTTTATCCGTTTTGAAAAAAATCATGGAGGTGCATTGAAGTCTCCTCCTAAAAGCCCTGTAAATTTCAAGATGGTCAATTTAAAACTGTTTGAGATAAAATTCTTCATGCGATACCGGAACACGAGCTCGGCGCTCGGAGACCAGCGCGCGCCCGTGCGCCACGGATGCTTGCACACGGACCGCCGCTACCGATCACGACCAACCGTCCTTTTCACCTAAATAAAGGGCTAATCTTCGGATACATGGTTGAATTATTCAATCTTTGCCTGAGTGGATGACTCCCGGTTAATACTTAACCATAAAGTACTGAACACTGTTTCCTCTCTGTGTTTACGGTCTAAATTACAGAAGGAAGTATCGGCAGATTACAATTATCCAACGGACCCCATCGTATACCGAACTGAAAATAATTGTGTAGGTGCATCAAAGGGTCGTGAGTCTGTTTTTGAAATTTTTCCTAGGTCACTCCTGGGTTTCCGAAGTTATAAACATGTTCTCCCGATTCATTTATTGAAGATTTTCTCCGCGGATTAAAACAGTTGCTACCACACGATTTCATAGCAAAACAACAAAGTGCGTATTGTCAAATCTTGAAAAACAACCTAAAGGAAGGCGAAGTATTAGTTATTTGCGATTTTTCCGAAAATTACGCGTTCGTCATTCAAGATGCGGTTCCTGGGTTCCATTGGAATAATAATCAAGCGACTATTCACCCCTTCGTTGCATATTACAGGGTAGGAGAAACGTTAAAACATTTTAATTACATTGCAATTTCGGACATATTACACCACAACACTACCGCAGTCCATTTGTATCAAAGTAAATTTTATAATACTTTCAGAAATATCAATCCCGCGATTAATAAAGTATATTATTTTTCTGATGGCGCTGCTGCTCAATATAAAAATAAAAAGAACTTTCTGAATTTATGTTTGCATTCCGAGGAGTTCAACTGTCCAGCAGAATGGCACTTTTTCGCAACATCTCATGCAAAAGGTCCATGTGATGGATTAGGGGGATCGTTAAAAAGAGCAGCAGCACGAGCTAGCTTACAAAGAGTAACAGAAGGTCAAATAACAAACAACACCCTTACAATTGTATGATTGGGCCAGAATTCACTTTCCTAATGTTTTGTTTAGCTATTCCACTAATGTGGATTATAATAATCACGAGGAAATGCTTTCCAAAAGATATGCTAAAGCCAAAAGATTGTCCGATACTCTTAAATATCACGCACTTATTCCAGTTAGTAAAAATCGAATAAACGCGAAACGCTTCTCATTGACTGACAAATACCAAAGTTTCAATATCGAGTCGCGTTAATTTTTTTGGCTAATCCTACGCGAGTAAATAATTTTTTTTCTATCTGCCTACCTTTTTTCCCCTTCTTGATGTAAACAATCTACATATATTGTGTACTACGAGTACACAATCACAGTTTTTAATGTGGCCTCAGGTCGGTTTCCAGCCCGAATAACACAGAGAGGAACCAGTGTTCAGTACTTTATGGTTAAGTATTAACCGGGAGTCATCCACTCAGGCCTTCGGACGTCCATGAGGATAGCCTTAGGTGATCTTAGTAAGCAGTTCTTTGGAGTTCCACAAGACATAGAAGAAAACTTTGTGCCATGTGGGGTAGAAACGCGAGATTTATTCTTATTCTCTTCGAATATTATTTTTACAGCGATTCATACAGCGATTGTGTCGTCTGTATTACAAAGTGCAATTCTCTGTCATAGAATAGAATAGCTAGTTGTTAAATATCCATGTAATCGTTTCGAGGTTATATTGACTTATGTATTGTGTTGAAAATATGTGATGTTGAATTTTTATATAACAATTTATTATTTTTTATGTCAATAAAACGTAATTACATGTTCTCCAGAATTAAATGTTTATATGCAATTATTTATTCCAACAACCGTATACGTCCAATTTTGTGCCGTAGCGTACCCCTGCGTATAACCTGAGGATAACCCATGATTATCATCGCGGATATCTGTCGGTCAACCGTCCAGGTTAACCTGAGGCTCGGACAACCATGTTTCAGTCGTCGATCCTAAGGATAACCGACGGATATCCTCGGCTACCATTCGGATAACCTCAGGCACATCCTATATCCTTTTCGGATATCCGGAGGATAGCCGGAGGATAGCCTTGTGCTATCTGGGTCCTGACCTGATCCTAGTGGGATCTTTTATTATTCTTTTCCTTATTATGCTTAATTGAAACAGGGTTGACTAAACAGGAATTTAGTAATAATGACACAATTGATTTTCTTAATGAAAACTAGAATAATGTTCAATATATTCTGAATGAACAAATAACACAAAACACAAAATATACAATGAGAGTTTCTGTGGTTTTGAGATGTTGTTAGAAATAATATGAATTCGTTTTACGTTACGATTTGAACGGGGGATAAACTAACGAAAGAACTGTGACTTGCCTAACGATCGCGATGAAACACGATGTACAGGGTGAGTCAGTTGCCTTTGAATCAGGTATTACCGACCGCACCAGCGTCTATCCCTCTATCCCATAGGCGCGGTCGGTAATACCTGATTCAAAGGCAACTGACTCACCCTGTACGTACGGTAATTGTAACTGCTTCGAAGGAGACTAGTGCTCGATCTACTACGGTGTTCTTCGCTGGTCCGATTGACAGAGCTTCGCCGTCGATGAGAGTTCGGAACTGATTCCCCCGATTTCCACTAAAATTTAGGGCTTAAATACCCGAAAAACCCAGTGAAAAGGGGGTATGGTGGGAGTGTAGGAGCCAAGGGTCTGACTGCGCTTGAGGTCTAAGCACTTATAGGGGAAGCAAAAGTGCACCGCTGCAAAATTCACTAAGGGCACACTGCGATGATCCCTTACTAGGAATGCGTTTTAAGAGCTTGAGATAAAACGGAACGAAAGAGTCGAAATCACAGTTTTAAGGCTCGAAAAATACGCATGGGAAAACTATGTAGGAGACTAGCGAGTTAAAATTATTGAATCTACGTGTGAAATAAGGCTAAGAAAAGTTGCGCCGCCTCCGAAAAGTTGCAGAATATTTAGGCTTGATGCAAATTTCTGTATCCATGACAACAAGAAGTTATTTTTTACTTTTCAGAGCATTTTTTGTGTTGCTTATTTTTTACTTTTCAGCTCTTTTAGTTTTCAGCTCTCTGGAATTTTGTCAGTTTTCGAAGTCGGTCACATTTTTTTTAAATATATTTTTTTATTTAATGCTTTTTAGTATAGGAAATCAATAAATTGATGGTTCGTGGTCGATTTCATTTTGAATTTCATCGTTGCACTGGTGTAACAGTTATAGACGAAGAAATGTAGCCGAATTTGTTGAAGAAAGAAAAGCTTGTACATTCCGAAATTTATGCAAGAAAGTGTACCGCGAGAACTACCCTTATAAGTTACCAATCGACAATGGAAAGATCGGTGTTTATGCAATAACAGTTGTTAATGTTAAAGAATTTCGGACACATTTATATTGGGGCCAAAGCGCAAGCATCCTCTATAAGATATAAAAGGTTTCATACCGATCAGTCCATTCATCGCAGAGATATCGCAGGACAAACGAAATTTTAGTAGATACTTATAAGCCACTAAAAATTCGAGTTTTAAGCAACAACAATGGTCAACGTTAAACATTTTGGGAAAAGTTTATATTGGGACCAAGCTGTGAGCATCCTCTATAAGATAGACCAGGTTTCATCAAGATCGGTCCATCGATCTCGGAAATATCGCCGGACAAACATTAAAAAAAATATATATATATATATATATATATATATATAGCGATCGAATTGAGTACCTCCTCCTTTCGAAGTCGGTAAAAATGTCAAGTGCCATTTCTATTCAAATATGCACCATCACTATGTGCATGTTTATCAGGAGACTCGGTAGAGCAAGGAATTGGTCCATGCGTTCAAGAGATATGAATTTCCTCCTCTTATTTTCTTGTGCGAAAACGATTCAGAAGAAGATTCAGACCAAAAATGTAGGTAACATATTTTTCACGCGAGGTGGCAGAATGTTCATATATTTCTAGCTTTGTAGCTGCGAGATGATGTTATGGTAGAGAGAGAAGGCAGATGTGAGCTGATGTTAGAGAGAGATGCTAGACATGTAGAAAGAGACTAACTAACACGAGATGGATAGATGTCTTATTTCCTTGACGTTTGAGTGCTTGGTTATGTAGGCTATTTTATGACAGGAATATCTTACGCGAGGATATCTGACAAATTTAACAGTTTTATTCTCTTGTTGGTACAGCTTTATGACCCTACTCAATCTAACACTGTTAAGCAATATCCTCTTATTCAATACAAGTATAGACTACCAAAGTTGCCAAGTGCATAACCAGGACCCACTTAAATGAAAAAGCAACAATTTGTTCACCAAGTGATACTTCAGGTCTTTCATGTAAATGATTTCTGAACAACGAACCTTACTAGTAACTAGTATTTGCTCAGTAAACTTTAGATCTTTGACTTCTGTAGTTTTGAATTATGTATCTGTTCAGCAAGTTTGAAATCTATAATTGAACTGGTTCTTGGGTACACCCTTATCAAATTTGACATTACAAATGTGTTGAATAAGAGAATTAATAGAACTTATTAAGTGTTGAGCCTAATCGTAATATTAATTTAGGGGCATACTAGTCGTGGAAAATTAGTAGTGCTCATCAAGTTTGAAGCATGTCGCTTAAGTCGTTCTTAGCCTACACATTTGACAAGTTCCACACTTTTCACATGTGTCGAATGAGGAGAGGATGTATAATTTAAGCGAAGGACTCGAAATTTGTTAGACGAATATGAATTGCCAGTAGATAGCATGCCTTTGAATTCCATATAATTAAGTCCAATGCTTTGTATGTTACATTATACAGCCAAGATGTGTCCTTGTCACATTGTTGAAGTATTAATTAAATCTTTCACTTTTGTAGTATTTCAATTATGTATCTGTTCAGTAAGTTTGAAATCTGTCACTGACGTGGTTCTTGGGTACGCCCTTGTCAAACTTGACACTACAAATGTATCGAATAAGAGAATTAATAGAACTTATTAAGTGCTGAGCCTCATCGTAACATTATTAATTTATGGGTATACTAGTCGTGGGAAATCAGTATTTGCTCATCAAATTTTAAACCTGTCGCTTAAGTGTTTCTTAGCCTACACATTTGACAAGTTGTACACTTTTCACATGTGTTGAATGAAGAGAGAATGTATAATTTAAGCAAAGGACTCCAAATTTGTTGGGCAAATACATATGAGTTGCCAATAGATAGCATGCCCTTGAATTGCATGTAATTAAGACCAACGCTTCATATGTTACATTATACAGATAAGTTGTATCTTCCTCCTATTTGTCACATTGTTGAAGTATTAAACTTGTCAAATGGGTAATAACAAATTACATTTTTATTTTACCGATTAACTAACAAAAAGAATTGAAATCTCCCCAAAACCATTAAAATGAAAAAAAAACGCCAAGTAGTCCGCCCCCCCCCCCCTCCGCCATCCCGGCTCCCCAACCCACCAACCTTGTCAAAATTATTTAAAAAATTACCAAAAATAGAAATGGATATCATTGGTAAAAGAAAGCCAAGTTATAATTCAGATATAACTAATAACATACAAGAAAGCCAAGTTTTCATTCGAAGATATCTCGAGTTAACTCGCATTAGCAATTAATAATAAATTCACAATAAATTAGCGATTAGCAATAATAAAAAAAACTTGGCGTGTGCGCGCTTCATTCAAGGCACTTGCTCTGGTAATATTGCTGGAAAACTTTGAAAGAAATATATTCGAGACGAATTGAGAACCTGCTTTTCTGTGTAGTATATAGTATATGTGATTGAACTGTAAATGTAAGATTTGCTAGGATTTTATATTGTAGTAAAGTGAATGTTAGATTTAAATTAGTTTCTCATTGGTTTCTTACCTCGCAATGAAGCGCGCACACGCCAAGTTTTTTTTATTATTGTTAATCGCTAATTTATTGTAAATTTATTGTTAATTGCTAATGCGAGTTAACTCGAGATATCTTTGAATGAAAACTTGGCTTTCTTGTATGTTATTAGTTATATCTGAATTATAACTTGGCTTTCGTTTACCAATGATATCCATTTCTATTTTTGGTAATTTTTTAAATAATTTTGACAAGGTTGGTGGGTTGGGGTGCCGGGATGGCGGAGGGGGGAGGGGCGGACTACTTGGCGTTTTTTTTTCATTTTAATGGTTTTGGGTGGATGTTATAATGTAACTTTAATGTTACAATGTATCTATAACTTGATCATGCACATACGAGGAGATCTAAGAAATTGATCTGAGTTTGAGAATATAGATTCCCTACATAATATAGCTTGCACTTGACAAATTCAATATTCCAAATTCAAACAGTATGAGGTTTACAGCTTGCCTGATATAATTTAAAAGTTTATCTTTAGTCTGTTGGAAGTTAGAAGCATGCTAGCAATTGGTAATAATTAGCACCTGTTTACTGATTCCCAATAGCTAGGATGCATTTAAATTGCAAATTAGATAAGCTACACCTTCATACACACTTTAACTTTGGTATATCTTCAGTACCAAATGCATAGGTCACGGAGCACACAATCTAAAGTAATGAAATTTGCTAAACAAGTACTGATTACCAATAGATATTATATCCCTAAACGACATGTGATTGGTAATTAGTACTTGCTTACATTATTTTAGTTCTTTAGCTGAAGCGTTCCTTGAACAATGAACTTGACAGTCAAGATACAAATTAGACTGCGTATGAGCATTTTGCTTGGTTTATATATTTTAATTGTAAAACGTTAAATCAAACAATGATTCAGATTAGCAAAAGAGAGATTCCTAATAGCTAGAATGTAATGAAATTGGAAATAATTTGATTTAATACTTTACAAGTTATTCCTGACTGTCAAGTGCCTAGCTGATGGAGCGCAAACCTAAAGTGCTGAAATTAGTTTGATTTAAAGGTCTGAAAATTGTTCAGTGCGTAGCACAACAATCACTTAATCATTTTAGCTCTTTAGCTGAAGTGTGCCTTGAGCAACAAACTTGACAGTCTCAATACAACTACACTAAATTAGGCTGCGTATGAGCATATCGCTTGGTTAATATTATAACACTAAAACGTTAAATCAAACAATGATTCAGATTAGCAAAGGAAAGATTATCAATAGCCAGAATCTACTGAAATTGTAAATGATTTGACTTAATACTTTACAAGTTATATTTGATAAGCTGCATATGCAAGCTCTCTCATTCTCAGTGTAGTTTTTTTATGTATCCTGACTATCAAGTGCTTAGCTGACAGTGCAAACCTAAAGTGCTGAAATTAGTCTACGTAAGCAACTACTGATTACCAATAGCTAGCATTCCCTTAAATTGTAAATAATTGCTAACTAATTATTGGTTAAAAGATTCATATGCTAGACACTTGAGAATTTTAGCTATTGATAATGAGCATTTGTTTACCAAATATAGTGAACAGTGATTTGTGAATTACGCACTTAACACTTTTGACAATTCATAATTCCCAATAGTCACAAGATCACAGGGACAGGGGCAAGGATAGTATGCTCTTTTATTAACTAAATAAAGAATTGAACCTGAAAAGCAAATAATAAAAATAAAATCGGAAAAATCGGACTGTGTCATATAACCAGCCATGGCATAACCGGCTTAACCAATGTGTCGGTAACGTAAACAGGGCACAGCCATATTATCTCCGCAGCGCGCAGCATTTCGGATTGCTGCCATCTCGTATGAAAAAAGTGAAAGTTACATTTTTAGAAATTCTGCATGAATCCCATGACTCTTAATCCGCCTTGCCTTTACTACGAGAAAAATAAGGAGATGAAATTCATATCTCCTGAACGACCGAACCGATTCGCTTGATTCTTGGCTCATTCGATGCAGAAAAATCAATGAAAAAATACAAAATTCAGAAATAAATCCTTGGAGCTGTAACTTTTCCATAAATCGAAGTGAAAGTTTTATAGCAGACGATAACCGCTACACTTCGGGATTAAGTATCCTCGGTAGTTGCACGCCGTATATACAGGGTGTCCCAAAAATGTTGGATAATATTATAGCCATCTTGTTGGGAAGGGGGCGGGGATGATGATGCCGTTTTTAAAAATTTGCGTTAGGCCTCCAATTCCGAGTTATTCAACAACAAAGTTAGGTACCGCCCACCGAGCTCTTGGCGAGTCCTGACCCATTATCCCTTACTTCTAGAAAAAGGGAGGTGACAGAAAACATCTTGCTGGTCGGCCTACGACAATTGCTATGGAGGACCGGCGGGTGCTCAACCGCTCGGTTCCTTCGAAACCGAGCGGTCAGCAGCCCTTTGCATGTGCCGTTTTGAAGACCCGAGCATGGCACGGTATGCAATAGCCCGATGGACACACTTTACTTTTCCTCTTGCTTTCCTTCTTTCTTAAAACACGCTTGCGATAACTGATATCTCTGATTAGTTGTTTCGCGACTCCCGACTAAATCCAATTAAATCCGTCCAAATCCAGTGAATCAAATTTATCAGGAGCCTATAATACTTTTTTTTTAAAAGAGTCTAAGTGGCGCCGTGGCAAAACGTTGGAGCGGTACTCGTGATGATCCGAGTTCGATTCCTCGCCGTCGCGGTTATTTTTTTGGTTTTCTCTTGCTCTGTCTCGATCCATCTTCAATACCCAGCAGTGGTAATGCTTTTTCTTTTACAGTTTTACGTCTTTTCTCCGACATTTTCATTTTCCTTGTATAGTATGCTTACGATAAGTATGGCCCCTGATTAGTCGTCTCGCGACTCCCGAATAAATTAGAATAAATGTTAACCTTTTGAACCACGATTGAGCAAACTTTATTGAAATTGGATTATCTTGTTAAATTTTGTTAAGCATCAATTACTCCCGGTACACATTTCTTGATATGGTACGAAATGTAGTCAGTAGTTTAAAGCGATAGTCTCTAATCTTGAGAACATGGCTTTGTTTCTCTTTTTCTCAATGAGTACTTTACGCTTCCAGTTGCATTATACTTTATCAGGATCCTGTAAATTTTTTTACAAGTACCGAAGTGGCACCGTATTAAAGGTTTAGAACAGTGATCGTGATGATCCGAGTTCGGCTTCCCGTCGGCGCGAGATTACCTTTTTGCGTTTCTCCGCATTTTCTTCGTTAACTCTTCAATACCCAGTAGTAACGGTAATATTTTATTTTTACGACTGTTTACCATCCACCTACTTTTTTATTATTGTAGCATTCATTTCCGATAAGCAACCTTCACTCTGAAATTTGTTTTTCCCATTGAGATGACAAGAAAATACATGTTCTTCCGGATTTTTGTCTAGCAAACCTATCAGAACTATCAATATGAAACTTGGTATCAAGTTTCTCAACTCCGTCAAGAATATGAATATATATGAATAAAACATAAGAACATCAAACGTATGTAAATTTCTCATAATATTTTGTCATAATTGTGACTTACCCAATATGTCAATACAGGATTTAATTGTTACATAAAGTATGTATATGTAATACACGTTTTGGGATGTTGTGGTTTTACACATTTACGCGCCGCGAATGTTACGTGAAAAAATATCGTATCATTTTCATAACTGGAATCTTCTGAGACGCGGACAAATCTGTGAACATTAACTGCTTCAATCGCATAACAAGTGGTATATTTATTACTTGTAATGTAACCGATGTTATGCGAAATTACCGAGACTGATACGAAACTGTGTTTGCTGGGTTCTTATCAATATCGGAAAAAATGATCTCCTTGTCAGTTATGAGGCACTGGACAATGCTCATGAAATCGGAGAATATTCATTTATTGGAGGCAAAAATGGGATAACAAGGCCGCTGTATATAGTATATATGATTGAAAATGAAAGATTTATTAGGATTTACTCATATTGTAGTAAAGTCAGTGTTAGGTTTAACACCAGTACTACCAAACGAGTCGAAATGACTTGTTTTTATGTGGATCGTTATAACAGCATAACAATCGTCAGTAGTTCTAGTGATAATTAAGTTTTCCATTGCCTTTTTACCTCGCAATGAAGTGCGCACACGCCAAGATTTTTTGTATTGTTAATACAACGGTAATTTATTGTTAATTTATTGTTAATTGCTAATGCGAGTTAAATCGAGGTATCTTTGAATGAAAGCTTGGCTTTCTTGTATGATATCTATTATCTTTTTTGTTGTAGTTCATTATATATTATATTTGTTATATTTTTGTGGGGAAATCCAACTGCTACTTGGCACATTTTCTTACATTTTAATGTTTTTGGACGGATATCTATCTGTCCAACCACAGGATGACGAATGATGGACGAAGACAAAATAGTACACAGGAGAGTAACGATGGTTCTATTCCCTGCAGTCTGTTATATGTACAGGGTGAAACTGTTCATGTGTCTGCTGTTCAAGGGGGTTAATCTGCATGCTGAGGGGAGAAAAAAATTCTAATACAACTTTGAATTTTGCGGTCCCGTTTGTTAGTTATAGCAAGTTAAATAATCAACAGAAAAGGCGCCGTCAGGCGAGTTGCAGTCGCTTTTTGACCGGCCGGACAGGCATGGCAAAGTAGGTCACGGTGACTTACACTCATAATCGAGAGGACATCGGATCAGAACAGATCAGCGTCGATAAGGTGGTATTCCTAGCGCGAGATGTCAGTAGTTAAGAGATGATGAGCTCCGAATCTCGAGCAAAAGACAGCTCAACGCGACGGCACGTCTGGGCAAGGCGGTGATATGCGGGCGGCCATTCCCGTCGATCTCTTCGTAGCGCGATCGCTACGTAAGAGCAGAGAAGTCTCGCTATGTAGTACTCAATCAAAGAGATGCTTTCTTTAGAACCTTTCAAATTGATTGTGGGTGCCACCTGCTGACTACTGGAGAGTTGTGGGCATCAGCGAACAGAATTTCGCCCTGCGACAGGATTCTCGTTGAGACATGCAATTATTCGCGTCGTGTTTAGAAGTTAATAAGGGGAATGGTACGTGAAATTGCAGCGTTGACATTTTATAATACCATTGAAAGTTGGCATAATTTCTACTACTTCCGCCGGCTGTAGAATAAAATAGTACTCGCATTGTCAAGTTAAAAATGATAGGGGTTTAGGGTGCGCGGGGGCTTAAGATAACTGAATTAAGACCGCATTTGGAGCTCACAAAAAATCTCTCTTGCCGGCCGGCCTGCGAGAATCGCGAGGCAGAACCAGCTGGTGCTCAATCGCTCGATTCCCCGGAAACAAAATCGTATTACTGGCTCGGTGCGCTTGCACCAGCGCCAGCCAACAGCACCTTGCATGTTTCTTTCTCAGCGTCCAAGCAAGACACTGCACGGCATCATTCGTCTGCCCCTCCTCTGCCTTTCCTTTTCTTTTGCCACTTTCTTAATATGCGCTTTCGATAACTAATATCCCTCATCAGTTGGTTCGCGATGCCCGATTCAATTCATCCCAATCCAGTGAAACAAATTCATTAGGCCCCTGACATACTTTTTCACAGAAGTATCGGAGTGGCAGCGCAGCAGAGCGGTCGTGCTTGCGATCTTGACGATCCGAGTTCGGTTCCCCGCTGTAGCGATTGTTTTTTTTGCAGTCTGTCGCATAAAATACTCGTAATACCAATTCTACAGTAACAGACTCCATAAACGGAGGAATATTACCGCGATAGTTAACGCTACGCATCATACGCTCATCCACTCAAACGATTGCATCGATTGCGATTTCGCTGGCCTTGTAAAGTAGAAGAATGCCACCGCTCAGATCACTAATCTGCAACTTTTTCAGTGAGTGCCTCATACCTTTGTTGAAAACGAAGAAAATACGCACGCAATAGTTTACAATAAAATGTTTGCTCTTTCCGTGAGCAGTGTGTTTTGTACTTTTTCGCGGATAAGAAAAGAATAATAATGAAGCAACGAAGGTACAAGGAACTAATTGGAAAAGCTGCAGTCATTCGTCATCTGATTGGTGGCATCTATGATGGTAGCAATCCGATCGTGGATAATCGAGGAGTCGGATTTTACCATTTGGAGCATGTTTTGAGTCCCAGCGAATCATGCAATCGATTAAAACTCCTACAGAATATTTCTTCTTGCATACAATCGGTATGCCTCTTAGGTATTACACATCTACACGCACATAATGTAAGTGCAGCTGTGAGACCTCTCAATTTTGGTACATGATGGCGGATTGCGAATGTGTTGATGAGACACGATGTTTCCACGTGCTCGAGTGAAAACAATCGCTGTAGGAAGTATCGGGTCTTGGCTTCGAGGGAGGTTGATGAACTTAGTCCGTTCATTACTGAGCAAAGTGTTATAATTCCTATTGGCAATTGTTTCACGCGATTCCACCGAATCGAGGCTGCTTCCCAACAGTTCCCAGCGTACCAGTGACCAGTGCACTTCAACATGTACGAAAATTTGCGAAATGGAGGAGATGCACATGTGCTATGGTCGGGCACGTCGAAATGCTGCCGAGGCACGTCGGCTCTATGCCGAGCTATTTCCGCGGTGTGATCTTCCTTGTGAGCATACGTTTGATCGAATCGCTCAAAGACTCCGGGCTACCGGAAGTATGGGCAAGTTCATGACCGGCGGACGAGCTCGACTCCCGCAAAATCTCGGCGAGCGGGTTCTTCGTCGCGTCCGCAACGATCCCGGTACGAGCAGCAGGAACGTCGCTCTGGCGGAAGGCACCAGCCAAACAACAGTGCTTCGCATTCTGCACCAAAACGACATGCACCCTTAGCATGTCCAGCCGGTGCAAGAACTGACGGAGGCCGATCCAGAACGTCGCATCCAGTTTTGCCGCTGGATGCTTCGACAAACAATCGACGAGCCGGACATCCTCCGGAGGATCATCTTTACAGATGAAGCAGGGTTTTCCCGAGCAGGCCTGCTTAATTTACACAACACCCACGTGTGGGCGGAGGAGAACCCGCACGCTACGTGTATTCACAATGTTCAGCGCCAGTTTGCGGTAAATGTTTGGGCCGGGATATTGGGCGACCATATCCTTGGTCCATTCATTTTGCCACAACGGCTCAACGCCGAGGCATACGTGCGGTTTCTCCAGGAGGACCTGTCAGCCTTGCTTCCAGAAATGATCGACATGGCGACGACGTGGTGGATGCACGACGGTGCCCCCGCGCATTCATCCCGCCTTGCCCGGGAGCACATTTCGGCCACGTTTCAAGACCGATGGATAGGCCGTCATGGTCCAGTAGAGTGGCCCGCCCGTTCACCGGACCTCACGCCCCTGGACTTTTTTCTGTGGGGCCACCTTAAAACCCTTGTGTATGCTGTTCCCATAGAATCCGAGGAGCAACTGTTCACGCGCATTATGCAGTGCGCCAACACCATCCGGCGCACTATCAATCTTCAGGATGTGCGCGACAGTATGGTGCGACGATTACATTTACACATCGAAGAGCATGGGCCACACGTTGAACAGCTCGCACGACGGCCACGAGCTGTTCTTTGAAGAGGGGGCTTAACATCTACCTCCATCTCCACCTCCTCCATCCTCTCAAGACCTTCCAGGACCCGCCACCCGTCCTACGTCCTTCTCAGGACGGACACGGGGTAGAAAGTAGCAAGTTGTAATATTTAAATTCAATTTGTTACTTTTTACCCTGTGGCCGCCCGATATTTCCAACGCTCCTGCTCCCGAAAATGTTCCTTTTGCTATTGCAGAATTTATGTACCTATGTTAATCATTTTGTTTTACAGCCAACAGAAGTAGCAGAATTAACAAGAAATAACACAATACAAGACATACCCTCCCCCACCCTCTCTCTCACTCTCGCGCGCGCGCGCGGTTTATTTTAATTTTTCATTCCACATTTCTAATAAGTGAAGACGACTCGAAAATCTGTGTTTCTAAATGCGCGTTCACTCGCGGGTCGTCGCAAACTATTGTAAGTGGTTGGACAGAATTCCGAGCACAGATTTGCGGCTCATTTTTTTTAAAGTTTTTAAAAGTTAATCGGTATTATTCCAATTCTAAGAAAAGTCACGACAGTAAGGCGGAGAATTTCCAATCGCGTAATTCTTTATTTTATTCGCACCGTGGTACAGGCGTAGCGTAAACTATCGCGGCGATATTCCTCCGTTTATGGAGTCTGTTACTGTAGAATTGGTATTACGAGTATTTTATGCGATAGACTGCAAAAAAGCAATCGCTACAGCGGGGAACCGAACTCGGATCCTCAAGATTGCAAGCACGACCGCTCTGCTGCGCTGCCACTCCGACACTTCTGTGAAAAAGTATCTCAGGGGCCTGATGAATTTGTTTCACTGGATTGGGATGAATTGAATCGGGCAGCGCGAACTAACTAATGAGGGATCAGGAGACTTGGTAGAGTCTCGCGCCAAGTAGTAGTTATATATATATACAGCGCGCGACTACCGAGGATACTTATCCTGAAGTGTAGCGGTTGTGGTCTGCTGTAAAACTTTCACCTCGATTTATGAAAAAGTTACAGCTCCAAGAATTTATTTCTGAATTTTGTATTTTTTCGCTGATTTTTCTGAATCCAATGAGCCAAGAATCAAGCGAATCGGTTCAGTCGTTCAAGAGATATGGATTTCTCCTGCTTATTCTTCTCGTGAAAACGGCAAGGCAAATTAAGATTCATCAGGGGAACTAATTCCTAAAAATGTGGCTTTCACTTTTCTCATACGAGATGGCATCATTGTAAAATGCTGCGTGCTGCGGAGATAATATGGCTGTATCGTGTTTACATTACCGACACATTGGTTAAGCCGGTTATGCCATGGCTATGTGTCATAATGGTTATGTGACACAGTCCAATTTTATTGTTTTATTTTATTCCAGATTCCATGCTTTCATTTAGTTAATAAAAGAGTATAGTGTCCTTGCCCTTGTCCCTGTAATCTTGTCATTATTAAGAATTATGAAGCGTCAAATGTGTTTGGTGAACGAGTGCTGATTACCAATAGTTAAAATTGTCAAGAGTGTAGCATATTTATCTTTAAAGCAATATTAGCAATTATTTATTTACAGTTCAAGGGAATGCTCGGTATTAGTAATCAGTACTTGCTCAAACTAATTTCAGCACTTTAGGTTTGCGCTCCGTCAGCTAGGTATTTGACAGTCAGGAATAATTTGTAAAGTGTTAAGTCCAATCATTTAAAATTTCAATATATTATAGCTATTGGGAATCTCTCTTTTGCTACTCTGAATCATTATTTGATTTAACGCTTTAGAATTATAATATTTAAAATTATAATATATAAACCAAGCAAAATGCTCATACGCAGTCTAATTTAGTTGTATCATTACTGTTAAGTTCATCGCTCAAGAAACACTTCAGCTAAAGTATAAAATGAATTAAGCAAGCAATAATTATCAATCATGTATCATTTAGCGACATACTAGCTATTGGTAATAAGTACTTATTTAATAAATTTTATTACATTAGATTATGCGCTCCCTGAGCTACGCATTTGGCTGTCAAGATACACCAATCCCCCCAAAACGCCAAGTAGTCCCCCCCCGCCATCCCGGCTTCCCAACCCACCAACCTTGTCAAAATTATTTAAAAAATTACCAAAAATAGAAATGGATATCATTGGTAAACGAAAGCCAAGTTATAATTCACATATAACTAATAACATACAAGAAAGCCAAGTTTTCCTTCAAAGATATCTCGAGTTAACTCGCATTAGCAATTAACAATAAATTCACAATAAATTAGTGATTAACAATAATAAAAAAAACTTGGCGTGCGCGCGCTTCATTGCGAGGTAAGAAACCAATGAGAAACTAATTTAAATCTAACATTCACTTTACTACAATATAAAATCCTAGCAAATCTTACATTTACAGTTCAATCACATATACTATATACTACACAGAAAAGCAGGTTCTCAATTCGTCTCGAATATATTTCTTTCAAAGGTTTCCAGCAATATTACCAGAGCAAGTGCCTTGAATGAAGCGCGCACACGCCAAGTTTTTTTTATTATTGCTAATCGCTAATTTATTGTGAATTTATTATTAATTGCTAATGCGAGTTAACTCGAGATATCTTCGAATGAAAACTCGGCTTTCTTGTATGTTATTAGTTATATCTGAATTATAACTTGGCTTTCGTTTACCAATGATATCCATTTCTATTTTTGGTAATTTTTTAAATAATTTTGACAAGGTTGGTGGGTTGGGGAGCCGGGATGACGGGGGGGGGGGGGGGGGGGGGGGGGGACTACTTGGCGTTTTTTTTCATTTTAATGGTTTTGGGGGGATTTCAATTCTTTTTGTTAGTTAATCGGTAAAATAAAAATATAATTTGTTATTACCCATTTGACAAGTTTAATACTTCAACAATGTGACAAATAGGAGGAAGGTACAACTTATCTCTATAATGTAACATATGAAGCGTTGGTCTTAATTACATGCAATTCAAGGGCATGCTATGTATTGGCAACTCATATGTATTTGCCCAACAAATTTGGAGTCCTTTGCTTAAATTATGCATTCTCTCTTCATTCAACACATGTGAAAAGTGTACAACTTGTCAAATGTGTAGGCTAAGAACGACTTAAGCGACATGCTTCAAACTTGATGAACACTACTAATTTTCCACGACTGGTATGCCCCTAAATTAATATTACGATTAGGCTCAACACTTAATAAGTTCTATTAATTCTCTTATTCAACACATTTGTAATGTCAAATTTGGCAAGGGTGTACCCAAGAACCAGTTCAATTATAGATTTCAAACTTGCTGAACAGATACATAATTCAAAACTACAGAAGTCAAAGATCTAAAGTTTACTGAGCAAATACTAGTTACTAGTAAGGTTCGTTGTTCAGAAATCATTTACATGAAAGACCTGAAGTATCACTTGGTGAACAAATTGTTGCTTTTTCATTTAAGTGGGTCCTGGTTATGCACTTGGCAACTTTGGTAGTCTATACTTGTATTGAATAAGAGGATATTGCTTAACAGTGTTAGATTGAGTAGGGTCATAAAGCTGTACCAACAAGAGAATAAAACTGTTAAATTTGTCAGATATCCTCGCGTAAGATATTCCTGTCATAAAATAACCTACATAACCAAGCACTCAAACGTCAAGGAAATAAGACATCTATCCATCTCGTGTTAGTTAGTCTCTTTCTACATGTCTAGCATCTCTCTCTAACATCAGCTCACATCTGCCTTCTCTCTCTACCATAACATCATCTCGCAGCTACAAAGCTAGAAATATATGAACATTCTGCCACCTAGCGTGAAAAATATGTGACCTACATTTTTGGTCTGAATCTTCTTCTGAATCGTTTTCGCACGAGAAAATAAGAGGAGGAAATTCATATCTCTTGAACGCATGGACCAATTTCCTTGCTCTTTAGCTTATTGGATTCAGAAAAATAAATTAGGCTGTGCTTGTTTCATAAATTATGCCTGCAAGCTATAACTTTTTCGGAAATCGAGGTGAAAGTCTTATATCGATCGAAAACCGCTACGCGTCGGGATAAGTAGCCTCGGCTTCTCGCGCTGTATAGCTATAGCTAACTACTTGGCGCGAGACTCTACCGAGTCTCCTGATGTTAGAGTGCGTATGAGGCTATAGCTTATCTAATTTGCAATTTAAATGCATCCTAGCTATTGGTAATTTTTGTTTTGCTAATGTGAATTTGTCAAGTGCAAAGTATATTATCTAAGGAATCTATATTCTCACATTCAGCTCAATTTCTTACACCTCCTCCTATGTGCATGATTAAGTTATAAATACACTGTAACATTAAAGTTACATTATAACATAAACATGCACATAGGTGATGGTGCATATTTGAACAGAAATGGCACTTGACATTTTAATAAAATTTTACTTTTAAATTTATTAATTAAACCATTGATAAATACTTAGAATTTTTATTGTCTTTATTGTTAAGCATTAACTAACAAAAAGACATGTAATCCGTCCAAAAACATGAAAATGTAAGAAAATGCGCCAAGTAGCAGTTGGATTTCCCCACAAAAATATAACAAATATAATATATATTGAAATATAACAAAAAAAAATAGATATCATACAAGAAAGCCAAGCTTTCATTCAAAGATACCTAGATTTAACTCGCATTAGCAATTAACAATAAATTACCGATTAACAATACAAAAAATCTTGGCGTGTGCGCGCTTCATTCGAGGCACCTGCTCCGGTAATATTACTAAAAAACTTTTAAAGAAACATATACGCGATGAACTGAGAACCTCCTTCTTATCAATATCGGGAAAAATGATCTCCTTGTCAGTTATGAGGCACTGGACAATGCTCATGAAATCGGAGAATATTCATATATCAGAGACAAAAATGGGATAACAAGGCCGCTTTATATAGTATATATGATTGAAAATGAAAGATTTATTAGGATTTACTCATATTGTAGTAAAGTCAGTGTTAGGTTTAACACCAGTACTACCGAACGAGTTGAAATGACTTTTTTTTACGTGGTTCGTTATAACAGCATAACAATCGTTGGTAGTTCTAGTGTTAAATCAGTTTTCCATTGCCTTTTTACCTCGGAATGAAGCGCGCACACGCCAAGATTTTTTGTATTGTTAATCGGTAATTTATTGTTAATTGCTAATGCGAGTTAAATCGAGGTATCTTTGAATGAAAGCTTGGTTTTCTTGTATGATATCTATTATCTTTTTTGTTATATTTCATTATATATTATATTTGTTATATTTTTGTGGGGAAATCCAACTGATACTTGGCGCATTTTCTTACATTTTAATGTTTTTGGACGGATATCTATCTGTCCAACCACAGGATGACGAATGATGGACGAAGACAATATAGTACACAGGAGAGTAACGATAGTTCTATTCCCTGCAGTCTGTTATATGTATATATATGCGTATTTGCTAGATTAACGTACACCTATGAGATGTCGGAATTGTACGGAATTGTTGTATACCAGACCAGTTAATGTTAACAATATTAGTATACTTGATAGGGTATACTTCGCCCTTTCAACTTGTAGAGATATATGTACAGGGTGATTCACTTGCCTTTGAATCGCCAATGATGGATATAGGCTGTTGAAAGTGGTATAATTATACGGTGTTGAGTAATTTTAATATAAAGGAGTATTTACCGAGTCTTTTCCAGGCACTCACACTTATTTATAATATCAAATTGTACCAATAATGGAAATAATTATGACTCGAGTGTGAAGGGGATGATTAAAAGGCAAGTGACTCACCCTGTACATAGGGACCACGAGTATTCCCAGATTTGGTTGTGAGGGTTTCGTGACTTTTGTAATATTTTACTTATATTTGCGCCGCCTCCGAAAAGTTGCAGAAAATTTAGGCTTAATGGGGGAAAGTTGCCAAAATCGCATATTATGATTGCAAATTTCTGTATCCATGAAAACAACAAATTATTTTGTATTTTTCAGAGAGATTATATATTGAGACCAAGCTGTGAGCATCCTCTATAAGATAGGCAAGGTTTCATCCCAATGGGTCCATCCATCTCAGAGTCCTCGCCGGACAAACATTAAAAAAATCTATATATATAAATATAGTGGTCGAATTGAGTACCTCCTCCTTTTCGAAGTCGGTAACAAAAATATACCTATTATAGCAAAGTGTGCCCACAGTCAGGAGCAGAAAACGATTGTATTCTTGATAACTATTGAATAAGCCGCGCTCTACACAAAGTGTACGGCGGATACGCGAAACGCCATCTTTTCCAATGTTATACCACGGAAAGGTGTCTGACTCATGGTGACACAAAAACTTTCCCTTTTCCGGTTAATGCGCGCTCCAAGGTGAGCACCTTCTTCTGCTCCAAGACGCCAAGGAGAGTGCATGTACCGGCTAAGACAGTAAGCTGTATTGTATAAGCATAAGTACAATATATAACTCATTTACTTTCACCCATCTGGCCTTACGATACTTTGCCTGCACTATCCCTCCACAGCCTATGGAGGAAGAACGACATTTACTCACATTTGGTGTTACACGGTAAATACAATACTTACCAAAACACAATATGTGTACCGGCGGTAAACCATACGCAATTGATTCTGTCCATCTTAACCTGTGCACAGGTTAAATAGCGAAAGTGGACAGAATCAGTTGAGCCTGCTGTACATATCCGGATCCAGATTATGCGATTAGGAGGAGCCATAAAACAATAAACACCATTTCCTCTTTGTGTAACCCGGGCTTGCGGTCGGGAAGAAGCCACATTGAAAAACATGTTTTGCAGGACCCAAATACAATTGAATTATTTCGAAACACCGATATATAACAGAATTTTAGTTACGCATTAATCTAATCACCTAATGCCGTTTTGTTAAAAGTTACGATTCGTTTATTGGTATAACCGCGTGGCATTTTTCGGTTCCGAGAATCGGTTTTGCTTGCGAAAAACGGTCCTTCAGAAATTTGTCAGCAGTATTATACTCCTCGTAGGTGCAAAAGTTAAATGAAATTGTTTCAAAATTAGATGTAGCCCAATCTTAAAATTCACGAGGTGACGTTATTTGATTGTTGAGAGGCCTCTGTAGACTAACGCGTGCAGCAGTTCTCTTAATGGTTCCACCCAAGCCATCACATGAACTTTTATCATGAGATGTAGCATAAAAATGCCATTCAACGGTGCAACTAAAATCTACCCGATGGTGGCTGTAAGATGCTAGGAGAAAGAGCGCCACTGCGAGCATGCGCGAACAACATAGCAAGCGAGATAGAGACGAACAGCGTCGTCGTGCGAGAGCGTGCGTAGAAGCACGGCCGAACGCCGTGACAAAGGAGTCAGTGTGGATTGAAAAGTTGAAGAACGTTGAGGGCAAGAGTTGGACCAGGTAGGGTCACTATTGCAGTGGGTAACTTTGGTCAGGTTCGCCGAGTAGGGCGTGAATCATAGTGTCAGAATTAGAGCCTCCGGGGTGAGGACTGGAATCTGTGAGATTACAAATAAGGGGAAGTGTTCCACGTGAACGCAGTGGCATGCGCCGTAAGAGTCGTCCAAGGGCTCAATAAATAAACTTTTATTACGCGTTAACGAAATATCTCTACACTCTTTCAAATCCCTCTACCTCGTTCCCAGCAATCCTACAGTGGCATAAATCGAAAAAATTCTTCCGGGTTTATATTAAGACGCAGCCCCATCCGAGAAGCAATAAATCTTACCTACACCGGATGCAGAAAATTGGTTTACTAGAAATTGCATAAGTTTTTGTTGGAACAAATATACTGCAATTGTATTATGCTGCAAAATTTCCGAAATTATTACGAAACTCTTTGTTGCAATATGTTACTGACTCTATAATAAACTACGAAAAGGTAAATCGTGACTTGGGAGTTATTTCAATAAAATTCATGAACAGCTTTAATGATAGCTAATTGAATAATTCAATAAGAATAAATGAATAATTCACCGGGAAATTACACAACAGTAAAAATTCGGTTGTCCCTATGTCGGGCCGCTAAGAGAATGCACACGAGATTTTCGTTTCCCAAGCGCAGTTACTGCTACTTCCCTTGACACTTGGGTACGTCGCTGATCCAACACTACGAAGCGCGTGAAGGGAAGCCAGGCTAGGGAACTCCCGAAACGTAACTGGAGAGGGTAAAATCGCGGTTGGGTCCGCCTGGCTACCCTCCCTCACCGTGTGCATTCTCTCAGTGACCCGATGTAGTATATTCTTAGTTGTCTCGAAAAAACAGTGTTGCTGCTTCGTGATGAAGTCGTCGAGTCTAACACACGGGCGCCAGTCAAACCTGGCATGCACCGCCGGCAGATTAACCGGGCGCGCTCGGCAATAAAAATGTATAACTCGGTTAGTACTTGTTTTATCAAAATCGAGGATCCCCTTTGAAAATGGCAAGCATTCGTTATAAACTGTTATCATTAACATTTGTTCGAAACAAGTATTTCTCAATGGAGTATTTTTTTTTATTAAACTTCAATTCCTTTTCTTCATTTTGGCGTTTGAACGATGCGGCTATTTGTAATATTTACCGAGATATAAATTATTGAAAAAAAAATTGATTCAAGACTGAGTGCGTGAAGCTACAAAAAATGAGTTAGTAAGCAACTGATTTTTGCATCTAAATCGGCTCTTTGCGAACTGTAGATACAGAAAATTTCATCAAAAGAGGGAGAGAGGGGGGAGGGGGTGTTGCATATGGTTGTATAATTACCTGATAATGACTTACATTTAATTCAACATGGGCTCCTTCCGTCTTGCCATAGTTTACTCCATGTTTGCTTAAATGACAATTCGAAGACTTTTTGGCATCACCTTCTAGAGGACTCTGTGTTATGGTTTCATTTCCGGAAAGTAAGCACTTCTCATCCAGTTTATTCTCAGATGGTTCGTAAGATACTATATCAGCAGAAATTTCTCCAGTGTGTATTTTTCTGTTTACAGCATCACTTGTTTTGCATTTCAGATTTATATCTCTAGTTTGTATAATTATCTTAGAATTGCTCTCTAGCTTTCCAAGATGATTGAAATCTCTGTTCATTACATTTTCATTCGTTATAATGTGAGAGCCGACGTTGTGACTACTATTATTGTTGCAATGCTTTTCCATTTCATAAGCACTTTGACTAATCCGTTTTACAACATCGTCCATAGGTGATTGGTTTTTATGTCCATGTGCTAGTGCATTACTTTGCATTTGACTCTTAACATCGCATAATTTTTGTGCGGCTGCCAAATTTTTTTGATCTTGAACATGCAGTAACAGTTTTTGGTAGATATATGTAGGGTTGGGGCTATATGAAATTTTTCCATCCCTCGTCATATAACTAGGAATTACGTGCCATTTGTCTAGCTTGTCAGTATTTGCAAAAATCGGATTCACAAAGCCGTTATTATTTTGGCATACATCAAAGTTAATAAATTCTTTACACAGCATTGTATTTTGATAGCCGACTGCGTGCTTAATGTCCAAATTAAATTTCTCGTTCAATGATATCTGAAAATCGTCAAGATTATTGTAGTAACCCTGACACTGCAATTGTTCCCTTTGAGTTGCTGGACTTAAAGACATTAAAGCCTTTATATTCAACTTCAAATCAGAATTTGTTGAGCAATTCGTAGTGCGAAGAAACTGAGAAACAATATCATGTTCATATTTCTTTAAGATTAAAGTATTTTTAGTTTCAGAAATCTTTTCATCCATAATTCTCGTATTACTTGTAACTCTTGATTTCTCCTTGTCTAAAAATAGTGTGGATACATTTTCCAATTTCTTTAATGAATCTTCATTTGGCAATGATAATGTGTCAATTATTTTGTTGTCTTTATCAGTAGATGTATCTTGAATGTAACGTCCTTCAGTGCAATTTGTACAGTCAGAAATGGCCTGGAATATGTCAGATCCAGGTTTTGAGTTTAATTCATTAAATTTCGGATTTACAGTTTGGAGTTCGCCAACTCGTACATTAATTATTTCTCCAATCTTCTCTGTGGTAAATGGAAGCATTATAAGTTCATTCAAGTTCTCGTCCTGCCTTCGCATATTAAGATTTGAATTATTCATTGCGATATTTGCAGTATTTTCAGCATTAGTCAGATTTATGAGCCGTTTTGTATTTTTACCCATTTTCGACTGAACATTGGTATCAAGTTTATCAACATCAGGATCTAAATTACGGTTACCATCGCACGGCGGTGTTAAACAACTCTTATTTTTTTTTAAAGAAATATGTTTATCTACTTGCGCCACCAGGCCTTGGCGATATGCCCTATTGCTAGTGTGACATTCCGTTAATGCTGGCATTACTTTTAGTGGTGCCATTTTGTCCGTAAAGCTTTGATTTGATTCGTACTTTCTAATATGTACTGGGCTTGTCTCCTTATCTTTGTGAGCAAGATTCATATCAACAGAATAATATAGTTGCCCATTGGGCTTTTTGTCCTGTTTGAAAAACTGTGATTCACAATCGTTGTCTTCCCATGCCAGTTTTTTTTTCTCTTTTACAATTTTTCTGTGAGCATGCTGTTTTACATCTGTGTGTAAAATCGGAACTGTGCTAGCTTGTATGTCAGTTTCCAATTTGTCAACTGGAAACAACGAAATCTCGGAATTGCTCTTTATATCGTCTATTTCAATTTTTTGTGTGTCAATATTACTCAGATCAATTTCTTTAGTTATCGCGAATAACATATCACTATCTGTATCATGCAATGGTAATGAATTACAGCTTTCATTATGAATGGGAACACGACATAATACAATATCATCATTCTTAACTACGTTGTAGTGGTCTCCAATTAAAGCACTTTGTGCGCCATGTGCGAAGTACTTATTCTTATTATTTGACACGAAAGTAGAATTATTGGTTTTTGTAAGCATTTGTTCTGCTTGTGACACTTGCTCAGTTTCTTTACTGTTTTCCATGACCATAGACATATGAGACTCCGATTGCCCAGACACAAGATCAGTAGAATTTGTTGCTTCCTGGAGTTGAACTGATGCCACAAATATTTCTTTCTTTCCTGGCGCTCTGCCAGGTGATTCGTCTCTTCCCTCATCTTTCATGAAAAGTTGCGATGTAGTAAATGAAAATTTTTGAGGAGAGTTTATAACTGATTTACCATACACGGATCCCTTAATTGCTGCATTGACATTGGATGTTTCAAAAATTATTTTATCATCTTTTTCTTTTAAGGTACTCGAAGATACAATACTTGTTTGGCATAGCTTTGACTCATCAATTACCGCTGTTTTCGAATAATGCTCGGAAGTGCTCTCATTAGTTTTATGGGCATTCGATTGTCTATTTGATAGGCTGCGATTTACATCATCAGCATTATTTATATTTTTATATGGTTCAGCTTTTACCGATGATTGCTCGAAACCAATAACTGAACTACTTTCCACGATTTCTATCGATTCTGCAACGTCTTTCATTTGTTGAGATGTTTCTTCTACATCTGAATGAATAGGAGTATTTAAAGTAGTTGAAATTGGTGTACATTCAGATGTGACTATGTCAGGTAAACTAATGTCATCCGGATTATGAGATTCTTCGTTTATGAAATTCGCTTGTTTTTTGTAATGAACATTTAGAAAATGATCTACTCCTTTTCTCGAAGATGTAGGCAACTTATGCGATGTTGAAACATCAATATGTGCCATACTTTCTGTAGCAACTTCGTTTGAAGTACTTGTATTAATGTCGGATTTTTCTTCGTTTGTATTAGGTAAGGATGTAGTATATTTAATATAAAGCCCTTCAATAGACTTTGCTTCAGCTTGAGATTTTGTAATAATAGTTTCCTCTAAATGAGTACCATTTGACAAGGCCGCTATTGTTTCTTGGTTATTTTCTATTTCTACGATCTGATCCTTCGATATATTTACAGTATTGTTTATTTCCTCTGTAAAATCTATCATTTCGATTGCGTTTGAACAGTCATTTGGAGACTGCCTAATAGCTTCGGATTTGAAATTTTGGTTTGCATCTGATTGATGGAATACTTTTTTAGAATCAATGCAAATACTTTCATCAACACTAGTGCTGGATCCGATGTGGGATCCAGTAGAAGATTCTGGTGTCTTAGTAGTCTCATTGTTAGGTTTCTGCACCATTTCACTATGAGATTTTTTGATATTTTGCTCATCATGCGTGGTAGGCACAACATTTGTTAATACTTCCAATGTATGTTCGTTGGGGGTCTGAACGTTCTCATAGCTTACTATTACAATTGGTGTGGAATTACTAAATGTACTCTCTGACAAAATAGAAACCGTTCCATCTTCGTCTTCTGTTTCAGCCCAATTAGCTAGAAACTCTCGCACATCCAATTTTGGTTTATTTAAACCTTCCTTTGAAACACTTTGCATTTCTATTGTGATATTTTTAGATGCTTTGAAATGTGTTGCTCTTTCAATATCCTTATGATGTAGAGTATCAAAACTTGGAGAAGTATGTATCGTTACTGCCAGATTGGCTTGATCACTGTTTTTTCCTGGCGACTCAGTTTCTTTTTCAGAAATACTACATGGTAAAGTTAATATGTTATTGTTGCCTGATTCATTTAAACCCTGTCCTGCCTTTTGTTGTGTCTCAAGGTCACATTTCTCCATTGAAACAGCAACGTTACTGTTCTCTTTGCCATTAATTTTTTTTTCATTGACTTTATCATGCTTGTTGGTACTAATTGATAAAGAATCATCATAAGGAATACTTTCTTGTTTATATACAGAATTTCCCAAAGTGCCATTCTGATTGAATTGAAACTCAATTGGTGCATTTGTGGCACTCGTTAATGTACCACCCTGATAGTGTTGAACATAATTTTGAGCAGCCTCAGAATATTGTGACTTCAACAATTCTTTATACTTAATGCTATATTCATTATATTTTGGGTGCATTTGGTAACCAGGAATTTTTGATAGCTCTCTTAATCGTGTCTCTATGGAGAACTTCTGCATTGCTATTTTTTGTTGATACGTCTCATGATACAAATTGGCACCAATAGTCTCTGGTTTCGACCCATGAAACGTTGTTGCGCTCTCAGTAATCTCTGGATAGTTTTGAGGTAAATGACTATGTATATTTTGTATGGGCTGCTGATTGTATGCATTGTGTGGCAGTTCTCCAATATTTGAATTTACATTCAAAATAGGCATACTATTTAGTGCAAAATTGCCGTTTTGATGCTGAAGCGACTTGGAACTGGAGTACTGCATAAAACACTGTTCTTGCTTTACATCAGAGCTATCAAAGGTATTCAATCCATTACGTTTCTCTAATTCCTTTATGCTACTCTGATACTGTCCCGTGCTATTATAGTTTTGTACCTGGTAACTGTGAATCACTCCCGAGGGTATGTTATAATTTTTAGGTACTGTATGTTCTTTGTAAAAATTGTCTCTGGTAATACCTTTTTGATTATCGATGGCTGGTCCACTAGGCAAAGCCAAACCCATCCATTCACTGGAATTTAGTTTCTCTTTGCGATAATTGACTTTGCTTGGATAGCGCCGGGATTCTGACTTATAATTACCAAAATGTACATTGTTACCACAGTAGATGTTTTCGGAATTGACAACATGTTTGTTCCAATCCTGACAATTACTATTAGTATTCCGATTATGGCAAAAACCCACGCAAGAGAAAAGTGGCGGAATTCCTTGCCGAACGTGACACATATTGGTACTTTGAGACACTCCCTTTACATTCCTTGAATTCGAAGCCTCAGCTGGATGCAGATATCCAGAAATTGGCCTTAATGAAGATTCACTCTCTGATGAAATTCCCATACCACAATGACGAGCATGATTATGCATATTGCTGTTCATATGCTTGTTTATGTTTTGTTCTACTTGGGTAGCTGATGCTTGATCAACAACAAAAGTAGAATCCTTTCCTTGTTGTATCGTACTTCTTGGACCAAAAACACTACCTTGCATGCTGTTGGTCCTCCCACTCATATTAGGCTGTTCACTAATGTGATTAGCCTGATTCAATGCCACCTCGTTACTCTTGTAACCTGCATGGTTGTACATTGCTCTTTGCAAACCATGTCTGTATCCTGACGCAGTATTTGGGTTATAAGAGTTTCTCATTGCTGAGAATGTATAATTGTCTGTGCCTTTCTGCATATCCGCTATTGATGATACATAACAGTTATTTAACATATTTGATCCATTGTATATATTATTCTGTTGTTGAAATTGTGCTGGAACCAGGTTAGACTCAGAAGGATGTTTGTAGCAGTTAATGGGATTTATATTGGCAGTATTCACAGCAGGTGTGTTAATTGTATTCAAACATGGGGTATGACCCATATTTGAATTTTGAACCATAGATGTGGCCCCATTTGCCCCGGGATTGTTATACTGATTCTGCCACTGCGACATTCTTCGATTGTGATTTTGTTCTCTTCTTTATTATTTCAATAGAGATCTTCTATTCTAATTCGCTCTTTCACACTTCTTATTTATGTACATGTCAACATAAAATATGGACCTGTGGGGAAAAACCATTGAAAAATGTTAATCACTGTTTCGGTTCTTACACGCATAAACTAACAGTTAGTTTCGTACAAAAGAAAGCTTTTCTTTGACTGGCTCACAGTGCTAAGGCTACATATGTATTGAACAAATTAAATTAACGTCGAGGCATGTTATTACTTACAATATTAGCTTAATTTTTTATAAATTATCAATTTGTAGCGGATGCAACATGGAGTTGTAACATTGCATAAAGCCTCAGGGGAAGAGACCCGCTGTATGTCATCATTTCAATATATTTTTCAGATTGCCACATGATGAAAAGATAACCACTTATTACAAACCCGATTTAAACATTCACAAATTGAAAGACAAAAGGAGAAAACACTGTAAACGAGTCGCTGAATAATATGTATATACACTGTACATAGGTAGTATGTGACAATTGTTGCGTGCCCGCAACGCTTATGCGCGTGAATCTAGCGATAGGACATACAGGCCGCGGAATAATAAAATATAGATTAGCGACAACGTGGAATATTTCATTCCAGCGGCCAAATTCGAATCGAGAATTAAGGGGCTAGGCTTCGGTCGTACGCGGTATGGCAGAGCGCGCTTTTTACCGACAATTTTGGGCCAAAAATGGGTTCAGGAGCAGACTTCCTGCTCTCTCATATGAAATGATTTTGGATCGGAAAAGGTCGCAATCGAAAGATGAAAGTTCAATCAAAGCGGCTGTTTCTTTCGTTTTGCGAGATTTTGTTGTGTTTCAGTTATATAAATGCGTAAAAGTTGCCGTAACATCGCACTGGCGGAGGCCCTTTTTACAGAGGTTTTTATAACTCTGCAACAGCATTGTTAAAAAAACGAAAGAAACAGCCGCTTTGATTGAACTTTCGTCTTTCGATTGCGACCTTTTCCGATCCAAAATCATTTCATACGAGAGAGCAGGAAGTCCGCTCCCGTCAGCATTACTTCTTGCCAGGTTTCGTCACGTTGGCACAATTACAGAACGGTAAAATTGAATACTTTAGTTCGAGCGGTCGTTCCGAGGTGGCGCCCAATTGAAAGGGCTGTTGACATAGAACTCCATGCAAAGAACCGTCAAGCTTTGTGACAGCAGACAGGAAGTGTAGGATTATGCATGGACGTTACATGACAATATGAGTTTAGAGAGATGCCCTATTATTTTGATGTACGATTTTGTTTATGAAATATATCAATGGAAAGGAGAAAATGAACAATGAATCGAGCTTGTCATGATTTTATGAAATTGTATCGTCCCGTAGTAAATAATAACATAAAAATCTCTAAAAAATTTATCAAATTGCAGTGCCTCGTCACTGAAATACTGTTACTGCACTGTAACAATTATTTTGATACAATGGAAATGAGCTTTTCTTACTATGCCAGAGGCTCCGTAAAGCTATTCTTTTTTTGATGGTGTAAAAGGATGAACAGCAGATCTTGTAATTGTAGTGCATTTTCATAAAGTTGGATTAGGTGAACAAATCATTTGGTAAATACTGCTGTTTGAATTGAATTGATACATTTAGCAAGTAATTTGAGGCTTGCGAACCTTGGAAATCAAAAGAATATTACAGATCTCTAATATACATTTCAATTGAATCGAACATGTCTTATTCATTCTATTATCTGCTATCGCAGATACGAGGATGGGTCAATTGTATATCAAATCATTTCATATGTGTTTGGCAAGCAAATTATAGGAAAACAATATGTATAATAGCACTGCGTAACAGACATGCCTACCAAACATATATAAAATGATTACTATAAGATCCCTCAACATATTCCTGATAACAGACACTAGGACAAATCGCTGTGCAAGAGAAGAACTTATTTCAATTGAGATTGCAGAGTAATATTGTCCTCAATCAGTATTTTCAAAACTAGATGAATCGTACTACAGAGTTTCTATGTGTCCTGCATATCTGTAGACAATTGAGCTAGAAAATATTCTATTTGTCATACCTACTATGAACATGGCAAATAAAATAGGACTTCCATGCAGCTAGTTGTGTAGTACTATGATTTTTCTGAATAAGAATATTTCCTTCCATATATGTCAATTGCACATGTGAGGTTTCTTGTCTCTCAAAAGAATAACTATGAACTCAGCTTGCAGTATACCCATTATCAATGTGCTCTGCATGTGTGTATATATATATATTCCCCCAAAACCATTAAAATGAAAAAAAACGCCAAGTAGCCCCCCCCCCCCCTTCCCGGCTCCCTAACCACCCAACCTTGTCAAAATTATTTAAAAAATTACCAAAAATAGAAATGGATATCATTGGTAAACGAAAGCCAAGTTATAATTCAGATATAACTAATAACATACAAGAAAGCCAAGTTTTCAGTTAAAGATATCTCGAGTTAACTCGCATTAGCAATTAACAATAAATTCACAATAAATTAGCAATTAACAATAATAAAAAAAACGGCGTGTGCGGCACAAGGTTGGTGGGTTGGGGAGCCGGGATGGCGGAGGGGGGGGGGGGACTACTTGGCGTTTTTTTTCATTTTAATGGTTTTGGGGGGATTTCAATTCTTTTTGTTAGTTAATCGGTAAAATAAAAATATAATTTGTTATTACCCATTTGACAAGTTTAATACTTCAACAATGTGACAAATAGGAGGAAGATACAACTTATCTGTATAATGTAACATACGAAGTGTTGGTCTTAATTAGATGCAGTTCAAGGACATGCTATCTATCTATTTGTAGTGTCAAGTTTGACAAGGGCGTACCCAAGAACCACGTCAGTAACAGATTTCAAACTTACTGAACAGATACATAATTCAAATACTACAAAAGTGAAAGATTTAATTAATACTTCAACAATGTGACAAGGACACATCTTGGCTGTATAATGTAACATACAAAGCGTTGGTCTTAATTATATGCAATTCAAGGGCATGCTATCTATTGGCAACACATATTTGTAGCCTACACATCCTCTCCTCATTCGACACATGTGAAAAGTGTGGAATTTGTCAAATGTGTAGGCTAAGAACGACTTAAGCGACATGCTTCAAACTTGATGAGCACTACTAATTTTCCACGACTAGTATGCCCCTAAATTAATATTACGATTAGGCTCAACACTTAATAAGTTCTATTAATTCTCTTATTCAACACATTTGTAATGTCAAATTTGATAAGGGTGTACCCAAGAACCAGTTCAATTATAGATTTCAAACTTGCTGAACAGATACATAATTCAAAACTACAGAAGTCAAAGATCTAAAGTTTACTGAGCAAATACTAATTACTAGTAAGGTTCGTTGTTCAGAAATCATTTACATGAAAGACCTGAAGTATCACTTGGTGAACAAATTGTTGCTTTTTCATTTAAGTGGGTCCTGGTTATGCACTTGGCAACTTTGGTAGTCTATACTTGTATTGAATAAGAGGATATTGCTTAACAGTGTTAGATTGAGTAGGGTCATGAAGCTGTACCAATAAGAGAATAAAACTGTTAAATTTGTCAGATATCCTCGCGTAAGATATTCCTGTCATAAAATAGCCTACATAACCAAGCACTCGAATGTCAAGGAAATAAGACACCTATCCATCTCGTGTTAGTTAGTCTCTTTCTACATGTCTAGCATCTCTCTCTAACATCAGCTCACATCTGCCTTCTCTCTCTACCATAACATCATCTCGCAGCTACAAAGCTAGAAATATATGAACATTCTGCCACCTAGCGTGGAAAATATGTGACCTACATTTTTGGTCTGAATCTTCTTCTGAATCGTTTTCGTACGAGAAAATAAGGGGAGGAAATTCATATCTCCTGAACGCATGGACCAATTTCCTTGCTCTTTAGCTTATTGGATTCAGAAAAATAAATTAGGCTGTGCTTGATTCATAAGTCCTCCCTCGCGGGTCCCTGATTATTGATATTGTCCATCTGAAATAGACAAATGTTGGACATATATTACTAAAACGTTTTTCATCTTTTGGTGAAAGACGCACATACACAATCGAGAACACCGAATTCAAATAAAGAATAAAAGTTTAGTCTGACTGGTACGAAAACAACGCAAGATCTTTGGAAATTATGCAAAAGTCATCCGTCTGTTTGCCAGATTGCTTGTTTATGATATTGATAAGTGGAAGCTTACGACTGTACGAAAGTCGTGCAAGACTCTTTGTCGTATGACTGAAAAACGCATGGTGTAGAAGACCATGCGTCTTTCCGCGTATTTTCAGATAGTGTAACAAACAGTCTGACAGTATAGAAATAGTGCAGAAACTAAATTTGATCCACCAAAAAGCTCAGAATATTTACTGGGAATTTGTTTTGATGCAGCGAGAGATTTCTAACAGAAAGTAGAGGATAGAAAGATAAAAAAGTGGAAAGGGTACTTACGATGTTTCGTCTTCGAAAGTCAAAGGAGTTCTGAGGCCCGGTCGCCAAACTCGCACAAAGGGCCCGACCGACGTTCAACTTCAAAAATCGGCAGCACGTGTCAACCGAACGGGGCAGGCGATGGTTGCCCGTGAACGTAGCGTTCTAGGCGCGAAGCATCGAGGCGAATTTCGTACCCCAAAGCAATAGAAAAAGAATTGTAAAGAAATTTTGTAGAGACAATAATACGAGAGTCTCTTGTATACAGGGTTCAGATGCAAAACTTGATTGGGAGATCCAGCTTGGGACAGTTAGCCCTTGCGTGCACTTGTAGAGTTTTTCGAATAGCTGGGACGAATGTACTTACGTTCAAACTCGCGCGTTTGAAATTCCACTTTTGTCCGACTATCCGCGATTTGAACGGTCCCTGCCCGATGCTGATGTGTGAACTCAGCGCTGAGGGCACCAAAAATCTTGACAAACTGCGTGACTCGAGGCAATAGAGAAAGAAGTGGAAAGAACATCGCACAAAAATTAATTATTCAAGAACACCTATGCGCAGGATAATACAAGCAAGTGCCAGCAACTTTCAATAAGCATTCCTTGCAAGTCCTTTTCGAATTTCTGAATAGGGCAAGGACAAATACATGAACTCGCGGGCTCTCGATCGTGCTCGCGCATCCCCACTATCGAGCATCCAAACGATCTGTATCCGAAACCCGGACTGCCTCGGATCTTCAATTCATTGTTTTCTGCGCTCGGGACTGACAGTGCGCGAGTGAGAAAAGATTTTCCAATTTTTTTTGCGTGTGCGTGTGTTAGTTTGTACAATAGTGTTTTAGTGTGTTAGTGGATAGTGTGTTACTGTGTTAGTTTATAAGTTGGTTTATAAATTAGTTTATAAGTTAGTTAATAAGTTAGTTTCTAAGTTTCATCGATTCATCACTCAGCGACATGCCTAATGACAGGAAGGCAAAAGGAAATCCTGCGAGCAAAGTTCTGCGAGTGAACGTGAAACGCGTATCTCGGCGTAAATTGCAGCGACAAAGGTAAGTTTCATATGTTATATTCAACGTAAGATACGTTTCAACTTCGCTTTATTTCTTATTGAAAGCATGAAAATACTTGGCGATCATAGCCTCTATCTGTATTAGGACCTAATTATTTTTTTCCGACAGTACATTCTCCAATGGTGCGTGCACTCTTCATTATTCTGTTGCATGCCCTTCCCCTCCCGGTCCCGAGCGAGCGCCCTGTCGTGATTGTTGACGTGTCCCTCGGACCCCTGGTCGCCCCTTTTCAAGTAGATTTAAATAATCGTCCGAAAATTACCATGAGCGAACACAGGTGGCAATATTTCGACAGTGCCGGGCATTTTATTTACTTCTTGCAATAAGGCTGATTGTAATGGCAGTTATTGCCACTCATTGTCCATAGTTTCGAACATCTCGACAGAACTCTGATGTGTCGGTGTAATTCGAGGGACGGTGAGACAGAAACCATTCTTGTCCCAGATTCGAATTTTGTGAAGAAAAACAATTACTATTACTATTTTTCTAAAAACGTATTGCGCACAAATGATGTGTTCCTTCGCTTCTTCCCTCAATCTGGAAAACATATGCATATATCGAGCGAGAATGGATTATTGCGCAATGATATGAAATGCATTGAAGTACGAGAATGAGAAACGTTATAGATTTTCAGATATTCAGTAAAATTTCAATGTTCTGCGAAGCTGCTTTTGTTCCACGGTCAATGTATCCTAATCACCAATTCTATGGCATCGCTATAATGTACAATGACATCCCAGTTACCCAAATCTCTGGGTCTGCTAGTTAGAAAGCGTGAATTACAATTTGACAACTTGAGATTCAAGCGGGAGGCGTACAGCCGGGTAACCTGGCCACGCGCCCCGCAGAGCACGTGTTGCTACTACCTCTCTGTCTCGCTCGCGCACTCTCTCTCTCTTTCTCATACACACTCACTCATTCTCATCCTTCATCGTTCCCTCTTATACTTTCTCTAACTTACGTAGATCGCGTCTCATTCTCGCCCACGCTCAAGCTTTCGGTCACCGGACACTCCCAGCGCACTACAAAAAGTCTCTTGTAATATCAAATATATCTCTGAATTTGACAACTGGCTTACGCTTTTCGGTTATCTGCAGGTATAAACGAAACATTGTCTCGGGTTCGATTATGCAGAATATAAATTCCCACTAAAGAAGCGGCCATAACTTACCAATCTCTTCCCTTTTGTCTCTAGAACTTGTAGCATCTTTCTGAATGTTTGTTTATCACGTCTTGGCGCAACAATTACTAAAGCGATTTAGAAAGGGTTTCTTGAGTGTACGTGAGGGTGCGTGAATAATAACACTGTAATGACCGATAGCAAAGCATGCGCGCTAATAATCTCATTAGCCTACCACCCGGGCGGATGGCGGGTGAGTGGTGCAGGAGGTCCGGGTACGATTGCTAGTAAAGTAATAAATAAATAAAACGGTTCTGGGGTAAACGCCGTGCTTTTGTCCCTCGCAGTCCTCTTGGCGGAAGGGAGCGACCTTACTTCAACCACTTTACAGCCAGTTCGCACATGTGCCGTGTCGAACGTCAAACACTACCTGACCCTATTCACGATTGCTTATTTTTCCTAACATCGAGCGGAAGAGGCTAAGGCTTGGGCACCGAATATACACTCGAATCGGTCGCGCACTGCCGCGCCGGTCCCCATCGTAAATCTATCATCGTG
>OZ030376.1:7025253-7053918 GCA_964023945.1 Ectemnius cavifrons | reverse complement strand
CGTACTCTCCTCTCGGTCAGGCGTCCAGGTATCATCGCCGAACTCTCCTAACCGAGGGCGTCCACGGGAACTCTCCGTACTCTCCCGCGACTCTCAGGCGTCCAGAGGTATTCCCCAGTACTCTCCTCTCGGTCGGGCGTCCAGGTATGATCGCCGTACTCTCCTGACCGAGGGCGTCCACGGAAACCCTCCGTACTTTCCTGTCGAGGCTAGCAGGCGTCCAGGTATTCTCGCCGAACTCTCCTGCCAGCGCTCCGATTACCCGTCCGAGAGGGCGGCCGATGGTCTTACCTCGTCCTCTCCCTTCGGAAACAGCGTAATGGGCGCGCGTGGCCGAGATCCGCGGTTTTATAGGAGCCGTTGCTAGCCAAATCAACAGATGCGTCGTCTAGCGCAAGGTCATAGCTCCCGCTCCGCGTGTCTCGTCTCCTCTGCCCGCTGCCGCCTACAAGCGGCCTCAGTATTGTCGCCAAGACGCTTTCTGGAAGATTCCCGGTCTTCTGGAATCTTCGATGCTGCATATGTAATTTGTTTTTCCTACGATTCAATGTATTTGAAGCTTGTTTGCATTGCATTTATGTTTACAGAATTCAACGGTTGAATAATGCCGCACTGAATAATGAGGTAAGCGACAGTAATAATGCTACAGTAGAGGAGCATTCCGAAAGAGGTAGATGCACCGCGATGGATGCGGTAAGTAGCACATCTACTGCACAAATGGACCCATGCGCCTCTACTGCTGGGGACGACAGTTTTCCTTTACAGCAATTGCAGGCACAAGACATGCAGCTCCTCGAAAATGCATCAATGGAGGAGGAAACAGACGCCGGTGCACAAACCGTTGAACAAATAATCAATCAGACAACTTTGAATTGACGTTTGAAGACTTGCAAGTTCACGAAATGCAGAACATTGAACCAATTGAAAGGCAAGATCTACAAGATCTTACCGTAGAGGAAGGACAAGAAACGTTTACTGACAATTCCCTGGATCCAGAGGAAGGAGAAGAAAATGACATGAACAATAACAATTATTGGGTGGTAGGGAGAGCGCAGACACCGGAGCCCGAGGAGTCTGTTGTAAAAGGTCTGGATATCGTCGACTTCGGACACGTTTTCCAGGCAATAATAGGTCTCACGAACCGCTCTCCTGCTACGAACTGCGGCGTGGAACATTTCCAAATAGTTGGATGCAGAAAAATTGGATTAGAGAAAATATGTACAGTTCAATGCAGAATGTGCGGATACGAAGCGCGAATACCGTGTCTGCCGAAAAATGACAATATAATGGATCTGAATCACAGCGCCGTCTCCGGAATGATGGTGACCGGCGGCGGATTCATTCAATTGGAAGAAACGATGTCTGCCATCAACGTGCAATGTATGTCAAGGACGATGTATGAGAAGTGCCAGGAAAATATCATCGATGGATTCGAAGAGGCTGCACAGCGGGAAATGGCAGAGGCCGCGAAGGAGGAGAGAGAGCTGGCCATTGCAAAAGGAGACGTACATCCTGAGACGAATATTCCGGTCATCGCAGTAGTCGCAGATGGCAGTTGGCTAAAAAGGGTATATCGTGGTGGAGAATACAATTCTACATCTGGCATGGGAGGTATCGTTGGATATGCCACAAAGAAAGCCCTTTACTTCAATGTGAAGAACAAATTTTGCATGATATGCATTACAGCAGCGAAGAAGAAGGACAAACCACGCGAACACCGCTGCTACAAAAACTGGGGCCGTGATGCGACTTCTACTAGCATGGAAGCTGCTGCAGTTGTAGAAGGATTCAAGTGCAGCGTTGAAATGCACGGCCTAATATATAACATATTAGTTGCCGATGGTGACGCGGCTGTTCACAAGAAGATAGTGGACAGTGATCCATACAAGGATTATTTGATTCCTGTAAAGAAGATTGAGTGCCGTAACCACATCTTGCGAAGTTTTTGCAATACATTACCGTATATGGTATCGAAAGGCCCTTTCAAAAGTTCCAGAGAGATCATCAAGAACAATATTCTCCGCCTGCGGGTCGGAATACAGAAAGCTGCGGAATACCGATACACCCAACAGTTGCCGTTGGCGGAACGTGTGAGGAACTTCAAAGTCGATCTGAAGAATGTACCGAGCCACGTCTTCGGAGAACATAAAGATTGCGAGAAATTGGGATATTTCTGCAAGAAGTTCTCGGACCCGAAGGTTGTCAACTACGTACCCGAATTGAGGAAAAGAGGACTATATCAGCCTATAGAGGACGCGATGCGGTGGATTTTTGCAAACACCGAAAGCATGTTGTACGGATTGAATAACAATACCGTTGAAAGTTTGAACAGCGTCATTGCAAAGTATATTGGAGGAAAGAGAATTAATTTTGGAAGAAAAGGCTCTTATCAGGGTAGAGTTTCTGCCGCTGTCGTCGGATTCAATACGAAAGCAATATTGAGCCGGCTAGCTACAGCAATGGGCAAGAAACCAACACCTGTTTTAAAAAAGATGGAGGATCGTCGTAAACACGCCCTGGAAATGGCGAAGAAATATAAGAAAGCAGCGAAGGAATCCTCATCAAAGAAATATCTGCAAAAGCAATCATATGATAGGGATTACGGCCCCGATGCAGACAGACCGGACATGGAAGAATCCGTGTACTCTTCTGAGTGGGAGCGACACGTCTCAATGCTGTATGAATGGCAAGCGTCACGGTCCGCTATCGAAAAGGAAACACGCCACCAAGCCACCGATGCGAGATGGATGTCATACCGTAGGCAATTATTAACTGCGTCTAACTTTGGCGTGGTGTGCCGAATGCGAATGAACACGCCACGAGCTAATGCAGTGAAGAACATACTATACCGTCAAGAACTGCACCTACCAGCACTGGAATGGGGAAAAGAAAATGAATCAAAGGCATTGAGGAAATTGGAAGAACAACTGGAAATTCGCGTCCAACCATGCGGTCTTTTTATTGATAAAGAAATACCATATTTAGGAGCGACACCTGATGGTCTACTTGAAAATGATTCACTCGTCGAAGTAAAATGTCCGTATTCAGCGAAAGATTTAACACCCGAAGAAGCAATCGAGACGCTGAAAAACATAAAGGTGATTTACCGAGACGACGAAATGAACAAGACCCACAAATATTTTTATCAGATGCAAGGGCAGTTGCATATTACAGAAAGACAATATGGCTTATTCTGCTTATGGACACCGAAAGGAATGAAGGTCACAGGAATCGAGAAAGATGACAAATTCTGGAAGAAGGAAATGGAGCCTAAATTGAAGAACTTTTATGAGGACTGCATGCTTCCCGAGCTTATAGATAGCCGATATGATAGAGGACAACCGATTAGGGAACCAGTATACGTGAAGAAAGTAGCACGAAAGAAGGAAGCTACACACACCGCCGAGGACGAGGAGGAAGACGTGTCAGAAGATGATTAAGTGAAGTAAGAAGGTAGTAGCACAATTTATCCATACATAATTGAATGTTACAATTGCAAAAGCGCCCAGCTGCACCAGGAGGTGCAGTTTAGTCCATATACAGAATTGCCCAATGATCCACTATCATTGGATGTTACAAATTGCAAAGGCGCCCAGCTGCACCAGGAGGTGCAGTTTGGTCCATATATAGAATTGCCCAATGATCCACTATCATTGGATGTTACAAATTGCAAAGGCGCCCAGCTGCACCAGGAGGTGCAGTTTAGTCAATGTACAGAGCTGTTCAATGATCCACTGAACTGCTCAGTTGGATAGTACGTATAGAAAATACACAGGACCGTCTGTGACGGGGCTGGAGGAGGGCCTCTTCATACTATCCTACTAACTTTTATTTTTGAAGACCTCTTTCTGATGTATCTTCAAAAGGCCAATATCATCAATGAATATGACAATGGTATGTATTTCTGTAGCTTCAAATGTGCTATGTATGCAAATTTGTAAAAAAAATACCCTTCTTTTCGCAGCCTATTGTAAGGATCGGCACGAAATGTAGAAAGGGTGGTGTGTTTCCGGACTATTGCAAAAGATAAGTACACATATTTCGACCACGTATAGATGAAGGTAATGAAATTCTATGTTACTATGTATATATTTTTTCGCAGGTAATGATGGCACAGTGACGAGGGCGGTGGCCATCCCCGCGGCGGGCCGCGGACGGGACCGTCGCACAATACGATCCTCGCAAACACAAGTATATTGTGTACGTCGCCCTAACCAGGCGTGATGTAAGCATTTTCTATTGTCTTTTCGACGTACAATTGAATATACAAAGTAACTTTTTTGAAATATTCCAGTTGCTGAGTTGGGAAGATATCCTCCACAGGGTGGAGGCGTACTGCGGCAGAGGTGGTAAGAGCGATGGTGGCAGGTGCAGTTGAGGTGCCGGTAAACATTCATTGAATAAAATAATCTATTTTTGTAACAGCAAACTACACTAATTGCTTACTTCCCTTTATCGTCCATCTTCGTCTTTATTTTCCCGTTATCTTACACAATTGCATGGGTAGGGAGTTGCTTCATTTTTTGGATTGTTCAATTGAAAGTACTGCCCCGAAAGCTTTATTTAGACGACCGACCCCACCTACCCCCCTAGCAGTGTCATTATTTCTCGTGGAAAGGTGCGTCTACATAAATCTCTCGAGGGTACTTCGAAAGTGGTATCTGCAGTAGAAGAAAATGACTAAGGAGAAAAGAGAATCGAAATATCATAAAAAGTGTCGTCCGCTGCTGCGGTGGGAATCGAACTCGAACCTTGCAGCAGCGATTCTCCCGCTCAATGACCTGACGCTTTAGCACCTGCGCCATTTCAACATACTAACAAACATTGCTCATTTCTTGTATTTAGGTTGTATACATGGATGTTTCGGATGGTTCGGATGTATTGAATAACTCTGCTAATTCGAGGCGAAAGTACTAATTAGTTCGATGTACTGAGGAATACGATAGAATATTCTAGCTTGTTTCATTGTTAATATTGAAGATAAGAGCAGATTACTTGTTAGGGGTAAACCAAAAATAAGAAGATGAATGCTTGAGTCCTTGCATACTCTAACAAAGTATCATTTTTTATAAAACATCACTCAACGCGTGCACAACAAAACTGTAGGCAGACTATTATTAGTAGCTATACTGCCATTTTCATACAAATTAGTATGAGAAATCTTGAGTATTCTCTTTGATAAAGCAAGGCATCCCTCTCGCAGGACAAGAATTTCAATAATAGTAACAGCTAAAAGAGTAGTAATAGCTAAAAGAAACTTTGTCTTGCGTTTGCTAAAGTTTTGCAAAGAACATATTACTTTCTGAATTCTCTCCAGGTGAGCTCTTTATTATAAGCCATGCTGGACTGGATTCTTTTGGAGTGAATGGACTATGGATATACAAGACATTTACAAACTCTGTATCACAGTAGATCTTCTGGTTATGGCAATGATTGGACTGATTCATCCAAATACTTGGTATACGCAGCCATTTCGAGTTGCTACACATTTAAGGTTTATGAATCTTCAAAATTATAAGAGAGTCATTACAGGTCCTACGACAGATATGTTCTAGGTACATTGAAATATTGATTGTGCGTAATATAGCACTATGAGAAAGCCCTGCAGATGCTTATTGAACAAAACAGCTATGTTCACCAAGTATTTGGTTGAAACTGCCTGTGCCAAACACCAAAACTGGAGATCATTTGTCACGAATCTTTTCTGCTCTAAAAAAAACCTAAGACATAGGGGAGAAAACTTATTCTCCTTTTATCAAGCGTAAGAATATGTCGCTGATATCGTACTGCATTTACTAAACACGTTGAAAGATTCAATTGCTGTTTCTCGTTCAAACGCTACATTTGCAAATAATTCTTCAATGTTGTGCGACATGCCTATTCCCGGGCAAATATCTTGGAAGCAGCTCTCGAGAGTACTATTCGTCACATTACATTGACAAATATCACCCTCGATAGATACTTTCAAGATTTTTGCTCTGAAATAGACACTTAGCCTTATTTGCTTGTCAAACGAGACCTGTCAGTAGGGACAACGCCAGCAGCTCCATCTCGCATTTTTCTCACGTTCAATATCTGTAGGTAACACGGTCGCGCGTCCGAAGACGCATCAGTAATTGCCGGCCAGCCAAATCTCTAAAAGTCACGTGCCTAGCCTACCCCCTTAAAAGATTAAACGAATTTACCTGTAAGTGAAGTTCGATCGTAATTATACTGTTGCGTACCCCGACCTCTCTCGCGCTCTGAATTTAGCTGTTAGTCGACAATGCCGACATTTTTAATCGGCGGCAGTATCGTTCGAATTCAAATTAGGCATGCGTTAAAGAATCATATAAATCAGTAGGATTTCCGCGTTATTATTTCGAGAATAGATGCGACATCGGACATGCAGATGTTTGAGCTTATTGTTAAGGAGAAAGCAGCGAAGCGAGGCCTAGGATAAACATAAGGGTATTTAGCCAAGAAGTCACGTCTTGACTTCGTGGAAGGTCCGCGCTAAGCGTAGTACAATGGGTTTAGAAAAAAATATTTAAAAAAATATATGACCGGCATCGAAAACTGACAGGGCTCCAGAGAGCTGAAAACTAAAAGAGCCGAAAAGTAAAAAACAAGGAACACAAAAAATGCCCTGAAAAGTAAAAAATAACTTCTTGTTGTCATGGATACAGAAATGTCGGAGGCGGCGCAAATATAAGTAAAATATTACTGGCAATCGTGTGTCTTACCCGCGCTTATTCGCATTTTCTTTCTTAGAAAATCTGTCTTTCGTGCTTACTCACTCTTGCTTTCGTACTCTTCCTCTCGCCTCTCGCCTCTCGCCTCTCGCCTCTCGCCTCTCGCCTCTCGCCTCTCGCCTCTCGCCTCTCGCCTCTCGCCTCTCGCCTCTCGCCTCTCGCCTCTCGCCTCTCGCCTCTCGCCTCTCGCCTCTCGCCTCTCGCCTCTCGCCTCTCGCCTCTCGCCTCTCGCCTCTCGCCTCTCGCCTCTCGCCTCTCGCCTCTCGCCTCTCGCCTCTCGCCTCTCGCCTCTCGCCTCTCTCTCTCTCTCTCTCTCTCTCTCTCTCTCTCTCTCTCTCTCTCTCTCTCTCTCGATCTATCTCTATCCCTATATATCTACCTGTCCAACCACAGGATGACTTTAATGATTGACACAGACAAAATGGTACACAGGAGAGTAACGATAGTTCTATTGCCTGCAGTCTCTTACATGTATATGCGTACTTGCTAGATTAACGTACACCTATGAGATGTCGGAATTGTTCGGAATTGTCGAATACCAGACCAGTTAATGTTAACAATATTAGTATATTCGATAGGGTATACTTCGCCCTTTCAATTTGTAGATATATATGTACATAGAGACCACGAGTATTTCCAGATTTGAGTGTGAGGATTTCGCGACGTTTGTAATATTTTACTTATGTTTGCGCCGCCTCCGAAAAGTTGCAGAATATTTAGGCTAAATGCAAATTTCTGTATCCATGACAACAAGAAGTTATTTTTTACTTTTCAGGGCATTTTTTGTGTTCCTTGTTTTTTACTTTTCAGCTCTCTGGAGCTGTCAGTTTTCGAAGTCGGTCTAATTTTTTTTTAAAATATATTTTTTTATTTAATGCTTTTTAGTATAGGAAATCAATAAATTGATGGTTCGCGGTCGATTTCATTTTGAATTTCATTGTTGCACTGGTGTAACAGGTATAGACGAAGAAATGTAACCAAATTTGTTGAAGAAAGAAAAGCTTGTACATTTCGAAAATTATGTAAGAGGGTGTACCGCGAGAACTTCCCTTATAAGTTACTCAAAGTTTCATCCCTATCGAACAACCGGTCCCAAAGCTATCGCCGGACAATCGAAAGTTCGGTGTTTATGCAATAACAGTTATTAATGTTAAAGAATTCGGAAACATTTATATTGGAGCCAAAGTGCGAGCATCCTCTATAAGATAGAAAAGGTTTCATCCCGATCAGTCCGTCCATCTCGGAAATATCGCCGGACAAACGAAATTTCTAGTAGAAATGTGAAATCAGCGAAAAATTCGGTGTTTATGCAATAACAATGGTTAGCGTTAAACAATTTCGAAAAAATTTATAATGGGACCAAACTGTGAGTATACTCTATAAGATAGGCAAGGTTTCATCCCGATCGGTCCATCCATCTCAGAGTTCTCGCCGGACAAACATTAAAAAAAAAAAAAAAAAAAAAATTTAGCGGTCGAATTGAGTACCTCCTCCTTTTCGAAGTCGGTAAAAACTCAAGTGCCGACGCTCCTCGCAACTTTCGTACATGAGGAGTCAATTGCGCCTCATAAATCGCGCCACTTCTTAGAACCAGGCCGTCGCCGCTTTTTTCTTTCTCGCCTAGGCAAGAACCCAGCGGGGTTTTTCCGCGGCTCGGGGATTCTCCTCTCGCCGCCATTTCTCGTCGGCGCCCGGCGCACATAGCCCTAGGCAGGAGTAGGACCTAGAGTGGAGGGAGAGCCCTTCCGCTACGCGCGCTTCCAGAAGCCTGGAGAAGGAGTAGGGCCCACGGGTAGAGCACCAATAGGCACGCGTAAGGGCCAGCGTTTCCCCTAGCGAGCGCTGGATTGGCTTCCTCTTCCCCTACTGGAGAAGGGAGTCTTTCAAGACGTTCGCCGATTTCCAACCGAGGGAACGAACGTCACTTCAGGATATATTTTCGAATCAACAACTTCGCTCTTGACTATTTTCCGAATCGTTAGCATCGATTTTGATTTTTGAGCTTAATCTCTGTTCTGGACAGCAGCGGAATCAGTATTTTTCATCAATATATTTATTCGGAGTCTTTAAAATTCATACATCTCGTACATTCATTTCAAACTCCCCTCCTGTGCGAGCAGGGTGCTCAGTGCCCCACGGGCACACTTACCCACCTTCGCGTGATTTCATCGGCTACGCTCGCAACAGTGTTGCAATTTTCCCCCCGTATTACCCATGATCTCGCGATGCCGAGCTCTTCATATACTTAAGGGGGAACGCACGTTTTAGAAAAGACCAGAGCGAACTGCCCCGGTTTCTCAAGCATGTGGAGACTTTAGTAACTAGTTTTGGTCAGTTGCCTGCTGCAGCTATGTGTTTCTACCACGGTTGCGTGTGTGCACACCAATAGCCTCGCTTATTTGGCGGCCCGACCGATGCTTGGTGAGCCTTGGTCGCCTGAGCCGTCTCGGTCTTGGACTTTCAGACGGTAGGTACCGAGCGCAACTTACTTCACCAAAAATTGGCTACCTTTCTCTATACAATAAGGGTAGAGAGACAAATACTATCTAATAGAACACGGTAAGCAGATTTAAAAAGTTCTATGCGACATTTTCAAAAAATCCCTTCTTTGGATAGAAGTATATATAATATCGTTGTGGCATTTATCTCACATAGCTGCAGTAGCACAGTGGACAAAGTGTAGTCCTCATGACCTGCGAAGTCCGAGTTCGTGCCCTATCTATCCCCTGGGATATTTTTTTTTGGTTTAAATTCAGTCTATACAAAAATGTATTTTTTTCAAGTAAATCAAATATCTTTACCAACGTCAGTACAGAATAAATGCATTCCTCGTGCACAAAACAAGACTTTCCAATGAACCTATTGTATAAAAATTCGTTAACTGGCCTGTCCTTATAGTAAATTTCATTACATGCACATATAACTTGAAAGTTAACTTTTGGAGAATATCAAACCATACTTTAATTTTCATCAAGCTGCGGGAATCGTTCACGAAATTCAAAAGACCCGTAACTCTACTGGTCTCAATTGTCCCGCTTGTACCGCTTGTATACCCTTGCCGTGCTTGTGTAGGTAGACACGGACAGTCGAGGGGCTGCCTATGTGCACTGCCGAAAAGTCGACGCGACCCGATACCGATATCGACTACGTTTTCTTTACCATTCACCCAACCACCTCTTACAGAATTAGTATTCAGCTGTAGCCTGGACTGTGCGCTTTCGGATGGACCTAATCAAAGTTTGATTTTCATAAAACTGTGGAAATCATCAGCCGAATACTGAGGGCTCGTATCTCTGCGGGCCTTGCTCGTCTCGCTCGGATACCCTTGCCGTGCTTGTGTAGGTAGACACGGGGTTTGTTCGAAGTGGCAGTTTGCTCAGTTTTCAACCAGTTTCCAATCGTCAGACGCAGCAGCACCTTACGGGAAAGCAAATCGCAAACTGGTTGGAAACCGAGCAAACTGCCACTCCGAACAAACTCACGGACAGTCGAGGGCCTGCCTATGTGCACCGCCGAAAAGTCGACGCGTTCCTGATACCTGCTGTATTACTTTCGACTACGTTTTCTTCCCCATTCACCCATTGATCCCCAATAAATTTAGTATGTAGCTGTAGCCTGGACTATGCATAAAACTGTGGAAATCATATGCCGAATACGGTGGGCCCGTAACTCTGCTGGCCTCGCTCACCTCACTCGACACTCTTGCAACGTCTGTGTTGGTGCTCGCGGACAGTCAGCCAGCAGCCTGCGACAGTGATGTACTCATTGTCAGGCAGGCGATGATTAACAACAACAACGACAACGGTGATGACAACAACAACGCGAGTCTTTAAAATCACGGTTTTCTTTGTTCTAAACCAACCGACGCTGCATTTTGCGACTGCCAAAGAGCTGGAATTTGTACCGAAAGTACTGTTACTACGCAATTTCGCTGAAGAGGTAGAGAGTATTTGGGACAAGTTGCCGGACCATATAAAGGCTGATCCGGAGGTGCAGCTGTATCGCAGGTGTTTCAAGCACTACTACCAGCCGAATCAGCGTGTACATATTGACGGGCCATCACCCATGATAAGGGACTGTTTCGAGTGTATTAAAAAACGGGGAGCAGGTAAGGATGTGCATATATAACAATGTGACCAATCATCCTCAACGTCAGTCCGAGCATAACAATCATATTGACCTGCGTGTGCGCGTGTGTGGGTGTGTATGTATGTGTGCAAGGAGTCTACTCTATGACTAGAAGTGGACTCTTGAATAGTGCGATAAATTCTTTACCATTCGAACTTCACATTCCGGGATACCAATTTTGCGGACCGGGCACCCGCTTCTTACGCCGATTGGCCCGTGGTGAACGAGGTGTAAACCCCTTGGACGCGGCTTGCAGAGAGCACGATATCGCGTACTCCCAACGTAAGGATCTCAAAGGTCGTCACGAGGCTCATAATATTCTGGCCGAAAACGCGTTTCAACGCATATCAGCTAGGGACGCATCGATCGGTGAGAAGATCGCATCCACAGCGGTCTGGACTGCCATGAAGGCGAAAAGAGCACTCGGTGTGGGAATGACTCATAGAAGAAGAAAGAAGAAAACAACAACTATTGTTGGAAGGAAGAAGAAGAAGAAGAAGAGCAGCGGTGCACGTCTCCGCATATTGCACGCAGCCAAACGTGGGGGTTTCCTACCACCCTTACTCTTTCCTGCTTTGGGTGCTTTAGGCGCCTTGGTCACCGGGGCATCGATGGTGGCAAAATCAATTTCTGACAAAAGACTCGGACAAAAGCAGTTGAAGGAAACGCAACGGCACAACCGTGCCATGGAAGGCAAGGAATTGTATCTTTCACTATACAAGCATGGAAAGGGAGTGAGAACGGTGACGGGGGGGAAAAAAACTTCAAAAACACACAGAAGAAGAAACAGGTAGATGGATCGCTGGTGGGAGCAACAACAAACTACGAGCTAGAACATTTGTGTAAAACCACACCATATTTTCGAGGGGCTTTTATGCGTGATGATTTGCCTAGAAAAGTATGGACTCAAGAGTGTGGCATAGTGAATTTGGATGACTACCTCGGGCCAGGAACGCATTGGGTCGCGTACATTAAACGCGGGTTGGATGTAAAATATTTTGACAGCTTTGGGAATCTCCGACCTCCGAGCGAATTGATAGATTACTTTGGCAAGAGTGCAAAAATTAAATACAATTATGAGCGGTACCAGAAGTTTAATGAGAGCATTTGTGGACAATTGTGTGCGAAATTTCCTTGGGAAAATTCATTATAAAGCATAATCACACCTCCGAGAAAAACTCAGTTACTCTGGGAATCTTCGCACGGGCGCGCGATACAACATGTCATTCACGTTCACGCTAACGGGCAAAGGTAGTGTGCTCTCATCTCGTCACTTTCACTCGAGACTATGACCTCGGTCTTGTAGATTTCCAAACTTACCATACGATACCGAACATCAGTTCATCGAACGGCAATAATAAATTTTACTTTGGCGAGCATGACGAGCAGATTACCATTCCCGACGGCTCGTACGAGCTGAAGGCTATCAACCAATACTTGAAACGCGAAATCATGAAAACGACTCCCACACGTAAAAATATATGAATAAAAATAATTACCGATGGTAATTTTATGAATGGTGATGACGATGATGAGGATGGTGGTGTTGAATACCCGATCGCTTTGCGAGCAAACAATAATACGATGAAGAGTGAAATTCGAAGCGCCTACAAAATAAACTTTACAAAACCGAACAACGTGGGTCTACTGTTAGGATTTTCCGCAAATCGTATCCTATCACCCAATACATGGCATCAATCGGACGCGCCTGTGAACATCATAAGTGTGAATACAATTCGGATAGAGTGTTCCATCACCACCGGTTCTTACAGCAACGGTAGACCGATGCATGCGATACACGAATTCTCACCGCGTGTTCCTCCAGGATATAAGATATCGGAAACGCCGCCGCGAGTCATTTACCTGCCAATCATCGTGCGAGCAGTAGACGACTTCACAATTCGAATAGTCGGTCAGTCCGGACAACCGGTGGATTTTCGTGGTGAAGAGATAACAGTACGTCTGCACGTACGACGTCGCGCTTGATAGACACGTCCAACCGTATTGATAGTATGCTCGTTTATAACAGCCTCAACAGCAGTAATACATCCGAATCCACTATTACTGCACTTTTTTTTACGTGGGGAAATCCTCATGGACACCCCGCCGCCCTGGTGGGAGCGGCAAGGTAGTGCCGAACTCTTACCGACTAAAACCCCACGGTGGCCATCTTCCGCGCTTAGTGGGGCGGCACCGGGAACTTTTTTCGAACACAACAGGTGCCGCCCTGCGCCCGCCCCACTCGGGGGGCTCATCTCATGGTGGGGGAGAAAGCCACCCCTGCTCTCGCGTAAGCGAGAGCGGGAGGCGTCCCTACTCCCTGCGGGGAGGCACGGGTCGACCCACTCCTCCGCTATCAGCGGAGGAGCGAACCCGTGTCTCTCGCTGTTCCACAAGAACCACTTTGACGGGGCGTGCGACTACGACACGTCCCGCCCCACCTCGGGGTCGTTTATGCGGGCGACAGAGCCACCACTCTGCCGCCTCACGGCCCTTTGGTGCGTACCCGGCCCGTAAGCGGGGGCGGGTACTTTGGCTACTACGGCGGGGCTGCATCCCCCCGCGCGGTGCGGCGGTGAGGACGGGCTCTCGCCAAACGGAAGGGTCCCTCCTCTCTCGCCGCCGCTCTGCTTCCTCCTTTTGAAGGAGGACCTCCTCACAAAATGTAAGGAAGGCCCTCCACGACCTCCCGCTACCGAGGATCTCCCTAATGACCATCGGCAGCGAGAGGTCCCGTCCAATATATCGGACCAGGACACGGCGCTGCTCCCTCCATGCTCCGCAATATTGGAGGGTATGTTGCGCCGTGTCCCAGTCCCCATCACAATGGTGGCACTGTGCCGTCGCCTCCTTCCCGATGTGACACAGGTACTCACCGAAGCAACCGTGCCCGGTGAGCATCTGCGTCGCGCGGTACGAGAGTTGCCCTCTGCCGCGACTCAACCAAGCTTCCAGTCTTGGAAGAATCGCCCAGACGGCTCTGTGGCGGGAGTGTTCTGGATCTTCCAGTCTCTCCCGCCACATCTCAACAACGAGCCGCCGGGTCTGGCGCTTGAGCGTCTCAACTGACCGTTCCGTGGGGGCTCCACCCGCGTCCCGGCGGAGGGCGCGAAGACCGGAGTAGGTCCTCGCATCGCCCACTGCCAGGATATCGAAGGGCGGAAACCTCGCCAGTAGGGTGGCCGACGCCAGGGAGATCGTGCGATACCCTCGTACGACCCTGACGGCTATCCGGCGCTGTACCCCGAACAGTATGGTACGATTGCGCCGACTGGTCGCCAGGTGGTCCGCCCAGACTGGTGCTCCATAGAGCACCATGGAACGAACGACTCCCGCATACAGACGTCGGACCCCTTCCCACGGTCCCCCGATGTTGGGCAGCAGGCGACCAAGAGCGCCCGCCGCCTTTTCAACGCGGGGGATGAGCCGGCCGAAGTGCGCGTTAAAGCGCCAGAGGCCGTCCAGGGTGAGACCCAAATATTTCATGGTATCTCCCACCTGGACACGGGCGCTTCCCACCGCTATCCACCGCTGGCGTGGCGGCCCCGCAGAGCCTCGCCAACCGTAAAACCAGATCGGCTCGGTCTTCTGCAGCGCCACACGATGGCCCAGTCGGTGGATTCGGGCGACGACACAGGCCACCGCCATCTCCGCGACACGGATGGTCCTCACTCCGTCCTCCCCGCTGGACACCTCGAGGGTGTCGTCGGCGTAGCATATTAGCGCTACGCCAGCGGGGAGTGCGGCCCGCAGGGCGTAGTCGTAGCCGAGGTCCCATAGCAGAGGGCTTAAAACAGACCCCGGCGTACGTCTTCCTCGCGTGCTCCTGCGTCCGGCCCACGTACGTGATGCCCCTGTCGGCGAGGTAGTCCTCGACGACGGCCCTCAATTCGGGGGGCACTCGATGGTGCTCGAACGCCTCCCTGACTACCCACCAGGGCAGGGTGTTAAACTCATTGACTATATCCAAGGATACAGCCAAGCACACCCTGCCCTGGGCTGCAGCCGACTCCGTCAGGGACCGCAGACGCATAATCGCGTCCAGCGTGGAGCGTCCCCAGCGAAAGCCGATCTGCCCGTCGTCGAGGTCCGGGACTGTCGCCGACAGGTGTCGGACGAGGCGGTCGGCGATGACTCGCTCAAAGAGCTTGCCCGCCTCGTCCAATAAGCACATGGGCCGGTACGCGGAGGGAGAGACCGCTGGCCGCCCTTCCTTGCGGATGAGGACCATCCGTGCCCGCTTCCAGCAGCGGGGGAGCCTACCGCGCCTCAGGCAGCCGTTGAATAGCCGCGTGAGGCGCGGGACCAGAACCCTGATGGCCATGGCCAAGACCCTGCCCGGGATGCCGTCCGGGCCCGGAGCGTTGTTCGCCCGGACCGCCAGACGCTTCAGCACCCCCATGAGCTCGTCGCCACTGACCCCCATAATGGCCTCGTCCCACTCAAAGGTGGCTCCCGCAGGGACCAGAGTATCCACCACCCGGTCGAGGAACCGGGGGTCAAGTAGCTCCGTCGTGGGGGGCGCCGAAGGACGCAATCGTCCCATAACGATCTTGTATGGGCGCCCCCACGGATCACCATCCAAGGTGACGACGAGCTCGTCCCAGGCACGGGCCTTGGCGGCTTTGATGGCCCGCTGTAGGGCGACCGCGGACTCGCGGTACGCTGCGTACAGCTGGGCCACCTTCGGCGCGGCCTGATTACGCCGTCTCCCGGCGCGGGTGTACTGGCGCCTGCGTCGCACGCAGGCGGTGCGCAGGACGGCTATGTCCTGCAACCACCAGTACATCCCGCTGGCGCGAGGGGGTCGGGCCCGGGGCATCGCGATGTCGCAGACCGACGTCATCTTGCCCCAGAGCCACTCCGCCCCCTCATTATTACTGCACCTAGCTGCAAATCAAGTACATTTCAATCGCTGGTAAAGAGTAGCGACGGCAGTGGTTGGAGAAGGAAGAGATTGAACGCGTCCAATGTGAAATTTTTACAATCTATGGGATTCAGAACTGCACGACAACAACAACAATCATAATGAATGATATTTTGAGCATCAGTGGTGGGCCGGCGTTCGACAACCGTATAACGAAATTGGAGCTGCACACATACAACCCCTATGTAAACACATCCTTCGGAAACAGCGACGAGATAAGGATACCCATTCAGCAGCAAGATCTGTATCTCCTGGCGTGTCGTCATTTTCTATACGTAGAGGGGAGACTCGATGGTGCAAATGAGGGGAAGACTGTGCATTTTGAAAATAATTGCGTATCATTCCTCTTCGATGAGATACGTTATGAACTCGATGGTGTCGAAATCGATAGATGCAGGAATCCCGGTGTAACGACAAGGCTGAACAACTATCTGTGTCTTTCGGCTGAGAAGAGCAGAACATTGGACAATGCTGGCTGGAGATATCAAGATGATTCGGGAAACAAGAAAAAAATCATACGCGATGCACCGATGGATTTCAACTTTTGTGTACCGCTCAGCATGCTGTTGGGCTTTTGCGAGGACTATAATCGTATCTTGATAAACGCACGTCACGAGCTCATCTTGATTCGTGCTCGCACCGACACGAACGCAATATACGGCTCGCCCGACGCAACACATAATCTTGCGCTACACAAGGTGCAATGGCGTATACCACATGTCACCCTGGAGGAGTTGCATAAATTGTCAATGTTGCGTGTACTGGAAAGTGGTATGCCGATTAAGATGAGTTTTCGCTCGTCGGAGCTCCACGAGTATCCTCTATTACAGACAACAACGAGGCACACATGGGCGGTGAAAGCCGCGACGCAGATGGAAAAGCCTCGATACGTGATATTCGCTCTGCATACTGCACGAAAGAATAATGTGGGCAAAAGAGCGACAATGGTTGACCATTGTAATCTCTCAAACATTCGTCTCTATCTGAACTCCGAAATGTATCCCTACGACGACTTGAACATCGACTTTGGTAAAAACAAGCATGCACTGCTCTACGACATGTATGCAAAGTTCCGAGAATCATATTATGGTAGTGGTGAATTGCTCGACATTACAAACTTCCTTCAGTACGGACCATTCGTCGTACTGGATTGCTCGCGACAAAACGAGTCCGTGAAGAGCGCGACTGTTGATGTTCGCATTGATTTTGAATGTCGGGAAAACATCCCAGAGAATACCACTGCTTACTGTCTAATCATACATGATCGCATAGTGGATTACAACCCGCTGACGAACATTGTACGCAAAATCACATAAAACACAGAAAGAGGGATGGAGACCGCGATAGTTGATGTTCAGGGATTTATGGTGGACGACAAGTTTATACTGAAGGAGGCTGCTGTAGTTCTACCCAGTACCTGTTGAATAGCACATTGGATTTTTGCTCCGCCGTTTCCATGGTCAGCACTGGACTCCAGATTGACTCAAGGAAAAAATGTATCTGGTTAACGAAACATCATCATCGGCTACTCTGGGAAGATGGCTGTGTAAAGTACTGTATGGCTAAGCCACTATTGCAATCGGTACTGAAAGATGTAACTACTGTCAACATTACGAAGGGCTATGACAAGCGTCGATGGATCGAGGAGCTCGCTAATTCTACTATAGTTCATAACATTGAAGATGAAGATTACGGCAACGGCGGTGTTATACCAGCATTTAATAAAATGTGTTCCAAGAATACGTTTGCATGCATGATGCATAGAGAAACTTGTGCATTACAGAGTGCACTGAAATTACACAACTTTTTATCATGTACGATCTAATAGTAAATAAAAAATGTATGTAATCCTATACAATTTGAATCGTTTTTTTCATTCTCCCCCCTTCATCCACACTTAATGCTAAGGAAAAGAAATTTTTTTGAGAAATTGTTGTGGTGGCAACGGTGGTGGTGGTGGCGGCAGCGGTAGTGGTGGCGGTGGAAGAAAGTCATAGGTCAGAAGAAACATCTCTTTAGGTCATAGGCTAAAGTCATCTCCCCACTATCTAGTGCTGAGAAAAGAGGCTGACTCAAGGGCTTTAAAACTGCTGGCAGAAGCATTTTTCGCTCACACTTTTTTGATAGCGTTAAGCTTTTTATCTTGTTGCCTGAAAGAAAATATTCCACTTTTTTGTCAAAAATGTTTAAAATGTTTGTTGCTCGAGAAAACCGACGTGATGTAGAGGCATACATCTCAGATGCGCAGGGCGTGAGGGGTACTACGTATATGTGGCAAGGGGTGGCAGTTTGTGAGGAGTGCCATGAAAATATGGGCTCACCCCTGGACTTTCAAGCTGTTGATTCGCACTTCTGGTTTTATAAATTCGGCGATAAGACCAAGTGCGGGTGCTGTAACAAAGAGCCGTACGGCATAGTACGACCATGTCAGCAATGTAAAGACTGTCGAACCAGCCTAATCAAAATCTAGTATTTATTGCGAGGGAATCGTTCAACAATAATGGGCTACTTCCAACCGCACCGCTCGGTGCTTCGCAACATTCAATCAACTGGATCGCTCCTTGAATTCTGTCTAGGCCTAGTGGAAGTGGTGTGCTCACCGGGTACGGCTGCTTCGGTGAGTACTTGCGTCGCATCGGGAAGGATGCGACGGCACAGTGCCACCACTGCGACGGGGACCGGGAAACGGCGCAACATACCCTCCAGCATTGTAGGGCCTGAGGGGAGCAGCGCCGTGTCCTGGTCCGGTATATTGGGAGGGACCTCTCGCTGCCGACGGTCATCCGACAGAGGTCGTGGAGGGCCTTCCTCGCTTTTTGCGAGGAAGTGCTCTGCCAGAAGGAGGAGGCGGAGCGGCGGCGGGAGAGGACGGACCCCTTCCGTCTGGGGAGGGCCGGTCCCCGCCGCCGCCCCGCACGGGATGGGGGGGGGGGCGCAGTTCCCCCCAACTACGGGCATGTGCCAAGGGGCCGCGAGGCACGGTTCCCTCCTCCTTCGCCGTTGGCGAGGGAGTGCGGAGAGCCGTGTCTCCTCGCGGGTAGTGGGGGACGCCTCCCTCTCTCGTGAAAGCGAGAGAGGCGATGGCCACTCCCCCACCACGAGACGAGGTCCCCTTAGGGGACGGGCGCGGGGCGGCACCGGCCGTGTTCGACCAGAGGTCCCGGTGTCGCCCCAGTAAGCGCGGAGGATGGCCACCGTGGGGTTTTAGCCGGTAAGAGTCCGGCACTACCCCGTCGCCCCACCAGGACGGCGGGGTGTCCATGAGGATTTCCCCACGATAAAAAAAAAGGATGCATAGATAATGTTTATGTGTTAAATTACCTGATTAACAGGCAAGTGAGAAGGAGAGGCAAGAGAATGGTGGTAATGTTTGTGGACTTGAAGGCGGCGTTTGACTCGGTGGACACGGAGGGGGCTTGAGGAAGAGAGGGGTGATGGAAGGGTTTGTGGAGAGGTGTGAGGAGGTGCTAAAGGAGGCAAGAGTGGGGTCAGGGTGGGGGAGGAGGGTGGAGAACCCTTCTGGCCGAGAAGGGAGGTAAAACGTGCGTGCGTGCATACGTGCGTGCGCTTAGATCTGAGCTGCTTACTGTTCGCCGTCTCCGAGGCGAGAGAGAGAGCTCAGCGCCTGAGAGATGACGAACTGATAGAGCTGTTCTTGAGATGATCATCAGGGTGTGCACTTGGCGCACACCTCAGCGAACCACAAATCGATCTGTATGGATTCGATCACCGGGTTAGGTTGGGACACTATGAGTTGAGCGCTAGATGACAGGTGGGGTTATGGTAGGAGCGAATGGTGAGCAAGTTCACCAGGGCTCCAATGATTAACAACAAAAGATGATTATTCAACAATGGTAGCGGATAGATGAGGAAAAAAGAAGATGTAGGATATGCGGGTGGGGGGAGGAAGGTGGGACCATGTGTGGGAAAAATGTGTGGGCTGGGGGGAGGAGAAGGGATGGCAGGAGATGGTGGGCGTAGTGCTGATGGAGGAGGGGGAGGGGGAAGTGTGGATGAGGAGGTTGGAAGGGAGAAGAGAGAGAGAGAGAGAGTGGAAAGTAAAGGGAGTGTATGAAAAGGAATGGGACAGAAAGGAGAGCGACCAGAAGAGGAAGTCCAAGGCGGGAGGAAGAGGTGTGTGTGTGTGTGTGTGTGGCGAGTTAGGAAGCGGCAGTAGATTAAGGCTACGATAGTTTAAGAGACTTAGGTTAAGAAGTGTATGTAGGCTAAGAATTGTAACCCCTAGGGGAACAAATAAAGTACTACTTGTTACGTCCCGACTCGTACGGTCACTTGCCCTTGCAAGGTTGGGAAAAAAAATTAGAATAATAATTCACTTAGGGTTGTCGTGATGGCGACGGTCCAGTCAGCCGGACCAACGGGGACCGGGCGACTTGCGGGGCGAAAGGGTCTCGCCTTACTGGGAAGCAGCGGCGAAGGGGATTTTTATTGTTTCTGCTCCCTCAGGTACAAAAAGTACCGGTTGCAGGTGGGGGGGCATTTTCTGCCGAGGACTGGGGGGGACTTGTGGGGATGGCAGGGCCAGTATCTAGTCTCCCGAGCCTTGAGGCTTGGGTGAGTCGTGGCAGGGGGCAGCTCTCCTACCGCGCGACGGCTGCTTCGGTGAGTACCTGCGTCGCATCGGGAAGGAGGCGACGGCACAGTGCCACCATTGCGATGGGGACCAGGACACGGCGCAACATACCCTCCAGTATTGCAGGGCCTGGAGGGAGCAGCGCCGTGTCCTGGTCCGGTATATCGGAAGGGACCTCTCGCTGCCGACGGTCATCCGACAGATCCTCGGCGGCGAGAGGTCGTGGAGAGCCTTCCTCGCATTTTGCTCCCTCTCCCAGAAGGAGGAAGCGGAGCGGCGGCGGGAGAGGATGGACCCCTTCCGTTTGGGGAGGGCCCCGACTAAGTTTGGGGCCCGGATCCGCCGGTGGGTTTCCTTGCCGGTGGGTCGGGCACGTGCCAAGGGGCCGCGAGGCGGCAGAGTGGTGGCTCTGTCGCTTCCGCAAGCGGCCCCGAGGCGGGGCGGGCGTGTAGTGGTCGCACGACCCGCCCAGGAGGGATTGGTAGTGCGGGGGCCACGGTTCCCGCCTCCTTCGCTGTTGGCGAAGGAGTGCGACGAGCCGTGTCGCCCCGCGAGTAGTGGGGGAAGCCTCCCTCTCTCGTGAAAGCGAGAGAGCGGACGGCCACTCCCCCACCACGAGACGAGCCCCCCTTAAGGGGCGGGCGCGGGGCGGCACCGGTAGTGTTCTACCAGTAAGCGCCGAGGATGGCCACCGTGGGGTTTTAGCCGGTAAGAGTCTGGCACTACCCCGTCGCCCCCACCAGGGCGGCAGGGTGTCCATGAGGTTTTCCCCACGTTTAAAAAAAAAAGGGGGACCGGTATCTGGGGTGCAGCCACATAGGCAGGGTCGAGTGCGAGGATAAGGAGGGACGAGGAATCCGCAACCACCGGACGAGGGTGTCCGAGATCGTCACCCTGGGGTAGTGCTCTCGCCAGGCTCGAGACGTCCACGCGTCCTTCGCAGCGTAAGGCTCGCACACGGAGAGTGGAGTCTTTAACCAGTAGGTCACTCCTAATTTGCGGGATTGCTCTCCGATTAAACACGTCTAACCCTGTGTTTTGCGGGATTTTGCCATAGTGTCGGTCACACAGCTCAATATTCGTGAGTACTTTAGTTCGCCCACGGGGAGCGAGATGGCGCCTAATCGAGAGGGCTGTCGACACAGAACCAAAGCAATGTCAAGCAGTTTGCCAATAAGTTGCAGGTTATGCATGTGAGATGTATGCAGAATGACACTTCACCATGATATGATTCTAGGGAAACGCCCCATTTCGCTGTGAAATGTAATCATGAAGAGAAAAATAAACGTAGTATACTTGTCGTGGTTTTGGAACATTGTATTGTATTTTAGCATACAGGACTGTTTCAGAACAGAGATATGAAGAACAATCTTTCTTTCATAATTTGTATAAGAGGGTGTCGGCTGTAATAAACCATTGATGAACATAGCTATTTTATGTATGAACACATTAGCACAGTACTTTCAGACTCATGAACCTCGGAAACTGTTATGGTGTAACAGATCCCCAAAAATATCTTATACTTGAAATCACAGCCATCTGAGAGCAGACTGGCATCAGACTGGCAGCAAGGCAGGCAGACTCTAGCAGTCAGACCCATATCGAAACCTACTTTGAAAATAATGGAGACTATAATTGAATAGACTCCTGCATATTTTCTTACTCAAATAGTTTTCACTTTCTTGAGTATGTGGCTGTAGCACATATGATCTGCACCATCCTAGTTTGTGCTATATCATATAGTATTATATCCACAAACTAGGATGGTGCAGATCATACGTGCTACAGCCACATACTCAAGAAAGTAACAAATATTTGAGTAAGAAAATATGCCTATTTGAGGCGATGTCTAAGAAAGATGTCTATTTGATGCTAGTCTCTATTATTTTTTAAGTAGATTTGGATTGGCCTATCCATTCAAGATAAATCCTTTGCAGAGAACTGTTACGTAAATTTACATTTACATACAAGGCCTCATAGCCAAATCTGCGTGGTAGATCCTGCAAAAATCTGCTTATACAGGAACTGTAAACAGACTGACATCAGAAATGCAGCAGGTCCTGGCGTTGTTCTGCCGCTGAAGGTTGCGCAGTCTAGTTTGTGCTATATCATATAGCATATATAGTGCTATATACACACAAACTATAGGATCGTTCAGATCAAATGTGGTACAGCCACGTACTCAAAAACTAAAAACTATTTGAACGAACAGATAGGTATTTTTTATTTGTTAATAATAGTATAATAAAAAAATTTTCCACCCTTTTGGTGGTATCGATACTGCTTTCGCCTGGTCCGACGCGATGACTTGGCGGGAGCGGTCCTGCCTGTGCTGTCGGCGTCGCGGCCGGCGAGGATTGCCGCCGCCGCTGCAATAATTCTATTCTGAAATTCATAAAAATAGAAAATTATATTATCATATAAAACTATAGTATATCTAAAACCCGATACTAATGAATCAGCGACACATACCTCCTCCTCGGTGCGGTGCCGCGAGCGCCTTCGCGCGGGTGCCCTTGGGGGCGAGCGCCTTCACGCGGGTGCCCTCGAGGGCGCGCGCCTTCGAACGGGTGATGTCGGGCGTATTTGTAAATCACCCATTCGCCTAGTAGTCGACATGGTCGACGACGCCGAACGGACCTGTGATCGCCATCGTGTAAATGGGGACGGACGGGCTGGCGATCGGCGGGTCGACGAGCGCGATCGCCGGGAGCTCGAGCGCGCCTGTTTTGGAGGCGCTAAGGGCGGTCAGCTCCGGTTTGGGGAGGGCGAGCATTCGCCCTCCTCGGTATATACCTTTTTCTCCATCTGTAACATAAAATAGAGAGATCGGATGAGCAAAATAGCGATTTGGTGAAAACAACTAAATTATCAGTGAGAGAAAATGTACTTACGGTCTGACCTGTTGCTTCAATGGCGTGGTAATGATGAGAAGGCGTAACAGAAGACGGGCTTCCTCCTCCTTCGATCTTCTATTATTACTCTAAGTCGATGCAGATCGAGCGTCACCCACTACGCGAAACGATATATCGCTGCTTCGGATGATCACTTCATTGTTTTGTTCGTTGCAATAAAGACGTACAACGTAAGTGAGGTTTTATTCTCAAGTACGGAAGAGCATATACTCGTTCTAAAGAATACTGTGTATGCACTGTGTTTCTAGTAATTATCGTTTTGGTACGAAAGTGTTATAAATATGGAGCAAAGGGATAATTGTGTAAGTGATGTGAGCAAGAACTATTTGAAGGGAAAACCGAAGAACAAATCCTTGCGGCTATTTAGGAAGCGCTCGTCCATGAGCAAAAGTGCCCGAGAACGGTAAGTTTTATCTTGTTGATGGCTTGTAAGATGCGAGTACGATTATCAACGACCACCAGGAGATTATATTACGTTGCTATGCTCTAAAATGCTCTAATTACTTTCGTACATATTCCTAAAGTGTCTGATTGTTATCAAAACAAGGACAGCGTGTTATCTCATAGCAAATGCACATTTGTCGCGTTATACATAGTGATTCCAGTGGTGGAAACTCTTTTAGTATTCTAGCTGCGCTGATTTTTCTCTCTCTCTCTTGCTCCGCGCTCCTGTCGCTTCTGTCGCTCCACACTCCTCTCTCTCCTCTCGCTCCTCACAAACTTCGTCACATACTTTCTTTGCGATAGCAAAGTTTATGAGCTATTTGAATAATATAGGGTGTCCTAAAACTCGGCGTTTTGGAGCTGGCCACCTTGAGGGGTGTGACCTGTGAGTAATTTTTTGATTGGTGCTTTCTGGGGTAAAAGTTGGAAAAAGACACGGGAGGGAGGCGGTAATAGTCCGCTAGTGTCAGCAGTACGGTTGTCGGCCCCAAAATCAGTGAGGCGCGCCGCCGAAATACGTCCGCTGATCTTTGCTGCGAAAGGGGCACCTTGGATAGCCGCCCCGCCGGTAAGACTCTGGTTGCGAATCTGAGCCGCACCAAACTTACTCGCGCGTAATGTGCGTGTCGCGTACGACGCGCGGAGCCGAGTCAGCTGAGCGAGAGTGTAAAGGAGCGTATAAACGAGAGAGAGAGAGAGAGAGGGGGGGGGGAGAGAGAGAGAGAGAATTTGAATTTGAATTTGAATTTGAATTTGAATTTGTTTATTATATCCTAGGGCACAACTCGCCCTCTCAGGACAAAACACAAGAGTTAAAGTTAACTATAACAGAAAATAATACAAGATAGACAGAGAAAATAACATAGAGTAAAGTACGAAAAAATAATAACAATAATAATACTAATAGTAGTAGACCCCGCAACGCCGCAAGAAAGAGATACGAAAAGGTAAATAGAGAAAATAAATCGAGAAAACGCAAAAGTTAAAAAGGTTAGGCCGCACTGTACGACTCAAGAAGGAAGGCAGTGAGAGCATGCTTAAAGCCTCCTTCGGAGTCACACTCCCGGATGTGAATTGGGAGGCTATTCCACAATTGGGGTCCCCGCACCGCGAACGAGGCCCCAAAGAAAGAGGTGCGATGGGTGGGCACCACGAGGAGGGTCCCTCGACGACGGGAGGGATACCCAACCGAGCCCTCTAGTCTAATAGTTACTAAGTCCCTTAAAACGCTAGGTGCCATAGTCCACACGACACGATAAAGGCTGATCCCCAGAAACAGGAGCCGCCTTTCCCGAACCTTGAGCCACCCCAGCCGGAGATAGTAGGGTGTGACGTGCGCATCTCGAGGTAGATTATAAAGGAATCGCACGCAGGCGTTAAGCGCACGTTGTACCCTGAGCTCGTGGGTCGCGGAGATTTCCAGCAAAGCCAGGCAGCAATAGTCCAGGTGTGGCAAAATGAGGGCGGAAATGAGCTTCTTCTTTAGGCCCCGCGGCAACGCAGCACTGTGACGCCGGAGCCCCGCAAGCACGCCATAGACCTTACTGCAGATGTGCCGAGTGTGATCCCCCCAGTCAAGAGTGGGCGATATGTGCAGACCCAGCGAGACGACCCGAGAGCCGTACGGGACGGGTATACCGTCCATCTGAACCAGAGGGGCACCGGCAACATGCTGCAGGCCAAGGGTACGAGCAGAGCCCAACATCAAGCACTGCGTTTTAGAAACGTTTAATTTAAGAGAGTTCATGGTGGACCAGGCAGAGACGCTGGCAAGGTCAGAATTGGTCCTTGTAATTGCGCCTTCCAGATCTTTGTAAGGCGCGGAGATGTACAATTGCACATCATCCGCGTATTTGACCACCTTGGAGTAGAAGATAGAAGAATTGAGATCATGAATATAAAGAGAAAAGAGGAACGGCCCAAGGACGGAGCCTTGCGGCACGCCCGAATGGACCGGGGAAAATTGAGAGGTAGACCGTCCGATTCTGACTGCCTGCACCCTATTAGTGAGGTAAGACCAGATCCACTGTAAGACCGGAAGAGAGAGATTGAAAGAGTAGAGTTTGGAGAGTAGAAGAGAGAGGTCTACGGTGTCAAAGGCCTTAGAGAAGTCAAGACACACCAGGATTTTGACCATCCGCTGATCAGCAGCGAGACGGACGTCCTCGAGGAGTGTCAAGAGAGCGGTTTGAGTGGAGCGGTTTTTGACAAAACCATGTTGCGAGGGGTCCAACTTCCCAGAGCTATCGAGAAAGCTCTGAATATCAGTGAGAACCAGCCTCTCAAGGATCTTAGAGAGCTCGGGAAGGATAGAAATAGGGCGAAAATCGGCAGGTGCAGACGCGTTCGGTTTTTTAGGTATAGGGGTAATGAAAGAGCGACGCCAGGCGTCAGGAAAGATAGAGAAAGTAAGAGAAGAGTTGAAGATATGAAGAATAGTAGGATAGATAGCCGGAAAAGACAGAGAAAGAAACCTCGCACTCAGCTCATCCGAGGGCGAGATAGACGAGTTAGTAAGGCGCAAAGCGCGAGCAAGACTCTCCTCTGTAACGGGAGAGAAGTAGAAAGACGTATCGTCAGAGGGACAGCTAGACAGAGACAAACATGCGGGGACGGCCGGAGGAGAAGAGGCGTGAGCAGAAAGAAAGAAGGTATTGAGAGTGTCCGGAGACAAGTGAGTGGGACCGGAAGTACGAGAGGGAGGAAGAACACCGAACGATTTTAGCTCGCGCCAAACTTCGTTCGGGTTAGTAAGGTTAGAGAACCTGTCGAAGAGAAAAGCAGATCTAGCTCGCGCCAGAAGAGCTTGAACTCTATTACGACAGGCTCTATATTGTACCCGCAAGTCCGGATTCCCAGTTCTAATATAGGATCTCCTGAGCGAGTCGCGAGAACGCATCTCGAGACGAATCTCAGGAGTGATCCAGAGAGCAGGTGGCCGTCTGACACGCAGGGGTCGAAGAGGGGCATGCTCATTCAGAACTTGGAGCAAGCCAGTGTTGAGGTTGTCAACCAACAGATCCACGCTACTCTCACAAGCGTTCGTAGTAAGACGAGCACAGCTAAGCTGTGAGATATCATTGAGTAGCGCATCACGGTCGATTGAACCATACCTCCGACGAAGGTCATTGAAAGGAGCAATACGTGAAGTTAGTGCGTATTCTAGTGAGATAAAGTCATGATTAGAGCAATGAGGCTCTTTACTTTGAGTGTAAGAAACAACCTTGCTAGAATCGTCAACAAGCCCAAGGTCAAGCCAGGTAGAGGAAGTAGAGGTATGAAAAGTGGGGGAATAAGGGATAGAATAGAGATTAAGACGAGAAAAAAGGTCTCCAAGGTAGCCGGAGTCGAAAGAAGAGGAACCCATGTCCGCATTCCAATCGCACCACCTTGTTAGGGTAGTCCGAGACAATGTCAGCAAACAAGGGCTCGAAGTGAGAAAGAGGAGCATGTGGGGGCCGGTAGACGACCCCCACCAGAAGAGAACCAACAGAGGGGATGACCACCTCTGTAAAGAGGTATTCAGGACTAGAGGCTAGAGAGGAGGCAGACGACGCAACTACAGAGGAGGTAAAGGCATCGCGAACGTAGAGACATACGCCTCCACCCATTCTGCCATCCCTGTCGCATCGGAGCAAGAAGTAGCCAGGTATGGCACATTGGCTGTCTGAGATGGCAGTAGACAGCCAGGACTCCGAGACCGCAACTATATCGAAGTTAGAGGAGACAACGAAAGAAGAGAAACGGTCAAGGTGCGCCAAAAGAGATTGGGCATTGGCATGCCCGACTTTGAGAGTGTAGGGAGCGGCGGCAGTGGAAGACGGCGACGTGCGAGAGTCCGATCCTCATGCGAGTTTAGAATTGAGATCAGTCGCGGAGTCTATGCGTACAGGAGAAGAGGAGTCGGACTTCCTGACATAAATGCTCCCGGAGCGATGCCAGACTCGTGAGTAGCCGCGTTGACGAGCAAGAACACGACAGCTCTTTAAGAGAGCTGCAGTGTCGCGAGGGAGGAACTCATTTCGTAAACTTTACGCGGTGCATAAGAGGCGTCAATCTCCGATGCCAGTAAGTCACGTTTCGCACGCTTGGCGGCAAGAAGAGAGTTCCGCACGACGGGAGTAGTAAGTGACGCACAGATGGTCCGCGGTCGGTCAGCGGTGGGGGTGCCACGCAGGCGCGTTACCTGGAGTATATCCCCAGTTGTAACCGGAGCCCCCAGTACCTGCGCGAGCAGCAAAACATGGGACCTCAGATCCTCGCCAGGGGTCTGGGAAACCAGAGATCATGAGATCGCTTGACCTTGAGGCCACTTCAAGACGCGCAATACGCGAGGAGATGGCATCACCGACAGTAGAAGGGGCGGGGCGAGCAGCACGGAGCGTACTCACTTCAGTACGGAGCGTGTTTACAGACTCCGTGAGAGCAGCTAATTGCACAGTGCCAGTGCCCGAATTAGCCTCGAGAGTGGCAGCACGCTTTTCAAGCCGGGTGAGCCTTTCAGCATGCTGGGCCGAGGCGGCCGAAAGTTTATCGAGGACCGCGTCAAACCTGCTAGTTTGAGCCTCGATACGGTCAGTAAGCTTCTGGATGGCAGCCAGCACGTGTAAGGTTTCGCCAGCAGGTACCACAGATGCCTCCTGGGACGGTACAGCAGAAGATAGCGAGGCGCAGGCTTATGAGGCGGCTGGTTCAAGTGGAACTTTAGACATCCCGGGTGCACAGCAACATCACAGGGCAGACACCGTATAACATCCCTCTTGATTTCCTTCTTGCATTGAGAGCAGAAGGAAACGGTGGTGGAAGGCGAAGAGGTAGATGCTTCCCGTTCCATGACAGGTTAGGTGGAGCGAGGGTGGCAGCAGAGAGTAGCTGAGTCCACGGATGGCAGCCGTGAAGCTAGTCACCGACGAGAGGGCGCAC